>JAEKIV010000275.1:0-42074 GCA_016801325.1 Hypholoma fasciculare
TATTGATTGAATCAAACCATATTGCGTGCAATTGATCATTGGGATTGTTTGCTTTCGACCGTTTTTCTATAAACGAGAGCACGTCTTTGAGTTCTCGCTCATTCCCAGCCTCAAACCCGGGTGAATCATGAAAAATGAATTCAGGATTGCTCCTGAATACAAATTGTCTCTCGATGTTGTGGACACCACGCTAATCAACAGCGACGGACACATTAGTGCATTGCCACAGGCGACAGGATAAGCCAAGTGAATACCTCGGCCGACGGTTCGAGCTGGTTTTGCATTATGTGTTAGCAAGATCGACTACGGAAAATTATGAAGAATAGAAATGTCCGACCTGATTTTTGTTGCTTTCGTCGTAAATGCACGGATCTTCGTCTGTGTTGCACACCCTCTTCAGCAATGTTGTTTTGCCTGCATTCGCTCTCCCAATCACGAGAATCCGGAAGTGGGTGTACTTCTCTCGGAGTTTGATAGCGTCAATGTCCGAGTCGCTCATTGTCGTTCGGTAGGATTGTTTGCTTAAGAACGTAGGTTTGGTTGATGTTGGCAGTCGTCGAGAGAGAACGGGAAGTGACCTGGGAACGTGTGTTGAACACAAATGGAAATTGAATGCTGTGTAAATCACGAAGATAATTTAGGAAGACCTTGGGCAGACCTTTCCCGATCTGCCAGTGAGATGCGATACGTCCGTGCGAGACGGTGGAAATGCCATGGACTTCCGGGAATAGAATGAACCCGACCTTGCTGCTTATGACCGGCCACTTGGGCTATATCAAGATTCAATAGTGTCCTTACTATGTCAGCCAGTGCGATGACAGATATATGCAACAGCCTGCGACATGTCCCTCCAACTCCATTTGCAGAGGTGCAATGTGTGAACCAGGCGACCTTGTAGGCAGTGACTTTCAGGACGTAGGATTTACCTGGTTTTCGATCTGACTACCCTTCTACGGTGTGGTGGGGATTGAGTACTGCATGCCCAAATTGCATACAAAAATACAGGCAGCACGGCGAGAATCCGAGTCCGATAATACGAACCACCTCGCAAGATGACACATCTCCGCAGTGTCTGCAGTGTTACTTATCGGGTGCCAGCCGCAGTGTGGATGTCGACTGTAGCCCCTCCCCGATTCTCCTTGCGCAGAGCTACCCTCTACCTTTCGTGCACACGCCCTTACCGATACCCTCGGCCGCTGCTGGTAAGCACAAAGCCATCCCCCCCCGCCCTCGTACACGGCACGCATTCATCCTCTTCCCCGCTCAGATAGCCTCCCTCGGGGACCGTCGCATAGCCGCTGCGCGTGTTCATGATCACACCCTCGCGCCTCACTCCTTTCTCCTCTCCTCTCTTTCGCTTGCCCTCCCCATCTCCGTTCCACCCCGTTGCACTTGCCTCCCTGCTTCGCGCTCTTCTTACATCCCATCGCCACATCCGAGTCGCCACCCAATGTCATAAATCGAGTGTTTGAATCTAGGCCCCGCACAACGGGCTTGTCGCGCAGCGGCCGTGTTCCACGCGCCACGCAGCGCCTGACCTTCCGACAACAATGACAGATGAGGTGCTCCGTTTCTGCTGTGGCCGGACGGATGCTTGAGCTTCGGGGTACTGGGAGCGACGGAGGTTATGATAATTATAATACCCATGTAGATACTAAAAACGATTGAATTTGTGAGTATTGAAAGTAATACAGGCTGACGTTACTATTCGATGGAGTAGTCGTTTCTGAGCGCAAATAAATCTGTGTATCAGGCCGAAGCACACCGCTGGCGAGCCCTCGCTACTCCCACCGTATTGCACGATGTATTTAACGTGCACCCGGGTGACGTGGAAGGACAATCGTTCGAGTTCACCTATTATTTGATTAGCGCGGCGAATGCTACTCGTAGCCTACTCTCTATCCACAAGAAGGGCGAGCTAGCGCCTCCCATCTATCTCAAGAAAAATAACACCTCGTCGATCATGCAGAGAAATTGCGCACCTGAACATCGCTCTATGCCGCGCACCCCGCGCATTCACCCCCGTATTCGCGCACCGCCAACTCGCATCGTGCTTTGCCCAGTCCTTCGTGTTCCCGGGTCATTAGTGATAGCGTCATCGTCAACGAGAAACCGTACATTCTTTCTAGCCAACGGTGCGGCCTTCTGGTCGCTTCCACAGACAGGCGGAACGTGTTCGAACATGACGAAATGAACATTAGTAACGATAGACGTGATATTTTATACGCGGCATCCTGTATAGTTCCTGCACAAATAAAATTGTGAGCATTAAAAATAATCAAAATTGACTATTATGAGCGTCTAAAAACATGAGCGTGTAAGACTTACTACGATTCCATACTCGAAATCGACTTGAATTCAATTCTACACATAAGGCTCAGCTAAATTGGATGATCCCGGTCCCCTAACGACCTTGAGCTAGACGTCGGGTGATGTCAACAAATCCTAATTGAACGGTAAGCAATATACATACGCATATAATGCAGGTGTCATACTTACCAATACCCTCGGAATAGCATGCTCATTCACAGTCGTAGGCGTGTATGCACGTAAATACAACCTGCCATGGATAAACTGAAAATCGAACGCGACACGCGTGCACGACCACAGGCCGATCGGGGATGAACGTTGAACCACGGCTCGCCGTCGTGAGTTCTTCGTGAGTTCTGGTTCAAAAATAAGTTGATAGCACACACGACAAAAAAATCTGACTTCGCGGAGTGGTGATGGCGCAGTATCTGCGGCTCACTAGGTGTTCACGTTCTGCATCAAGTGCCAGTATTGGATTAACACCGCCGTTGTGGGCGGTGATGGTTATGTTCGAGATAGGACAAGTATCACGAGCACTCTTGCGTGTACTAGCGGATAATGAGTTCCCTCGGGATCTTGAGTGAGGGATCAATGATCAAATCCGCTTCATGGGATGCTAAAGAGAGACCTACAGTCGGACATTTGGATCGTACGGATTGGTACCTACTCGACGCGCCGAAGCTGCGCATGGGCCGGAAGTGCCAGTGGCGTCGAGATAACTCTGCAGAAACGTGTCCTCGCAGAGGGAGCGTAGATTAGCTCCTTGTATCGACCAGTGTCACGGTCGATGTCATTTTGCCAACGTCATCCGATAAGTAATGCATGAGTTGTGCGTGAAGCAGCGAGCAGAGAATCGAAATGCTCGAAGCGTGGAAGGTGTATGAATTCAGAAGAATGACAGATGGACAATCTATTATAGGCGACGCGAGGTAAAAGCGCGAGGTTCGTGGGAATTTTCAGTAATTGTGGAGCTGAACCAACTGTGAAAATGAACACACGAACCAAACGCGAACCAGGAACCAGAGGTAAGTAGTCCTATCCAGCTTTGGATTTCCCTGAACTTACTTATCGGAACTTTATCGAGAGCATTCCATTGGGTATATGTATAGCTAGGCATGAATCAATGAATGTGGTCTATCAATCAGAATCTTTTCTTGACACAGTTCGACCAATACACATGATGTTGGACATGTGAACTCTGGATTTCCCTAGGATTCCGCTGGTACGTTTTCACGAATGAAGACCCCAGTTTGAAGATGCTGGACTTCCCAAGGATTCCGTTGATACGTTTTCATGAACGAAGACCCCAGTGATTTGACCACAGCAAGGGCATGACGAGAATCCGATAAAAAGAACTATAACAATCGTTTACAGCTTCACACTGAGTCGCCACAGACAGTAATCCTATGCCTCCTTCCCAACCCGAACAACTACTTTTGATACCTCCTATTCCTTTGGACTTGCCCTCTCAAGTGGAACAGACGCTAGATTCTTGTCCACAGTGAGTCTGTACCTTGCAAAGTACGCAATCGTAGCTTGATCGACGCGAACACTGCCCTAAAAAAGGTTTCGCATTATTCTCATCGGAAATGTAAACTGTTTTTGTTTCTGCCTCGCACATTCGTTCTCACGTAGCTCTAGACCGGTGTTGGCAAGTCTACTCTGGTTCGTCATATGTTCAATGTCGATCCCGCCGAGGTTCGTAAGTTTTGCGAGATTCGACGGATTTTCAACAATAAATGTAGATCGATATTGCGCATGATCATGCCGGAAACGCCGACATCGAGCTGGAGTACAAGTCGTCAGACAACCCACGTTTCATTCTGCACGACAGCAAGGGCTTTGAAGCCGGCTCAGCTACCAACTGGGACAATGTGGAAAGGTTCCTCCGCAGGTCTCAAGCATATCCAGATCTTTCCCGACGGATTCATGCTATATGGTGAGATATTCTAGTTTATGTAACGTATTACTCTGCTTACGGTTACTTCCAAAGGTTTTGTCTTTTGACACCCCGACAAGGGGCGAGATTATTAGAAACAGGTGACGAGCATTTAATGAAGCTGGCTGCAGAGTGTAAGCAATTCATTTTTTGCGGTATTGTGTACTTATTATGACTTGTGCAGTGAAAATCCCTATCATCACAGTGTTTACCAAGTATGATGTGCTCATCAGCCAATTTATGTTGCAGGACAAGGCGAAGAGACCGAAAGCAGAGAAAATCACCTATGCCGAAGGAAAGGCATCGGAGTCACTCCGTGTTTCGGCGGAGAAGCTCAAGGATGCGTGGACAGAACTTTCATCGGCGGAATTGCCACCGATGGCTTGGGTTAAGATGGCGATATCAAAAAACACTGAAGTCAAACTGATTAAAGAAATGCTTGATAATTTAGCCAACGTGACTCGGGATAAGCTGCGCGATGTTGAAGGTGAACTATGGATTCCCTGGGCCATGGCTCAGCAGGTGAACGCCCGTCAGAAAGTTGTGCTCTCTATTCAGTATGTTCTAACTCCCAATCATTTTCACATTTTAAGACTGGACCTGACCCCCATTCCTTAGTGAAGGCATGAAGAGTAAGCGATCCTATTTTTTTTCTCATTTGTAAACGGAGCGCTCATGGGATGTTAACTCAGAATATTGGCAAGATCTCGGGAAAAGCATCACATTTGAGGGCCAAATGATGATAAATTGCGTTCGCCGCATCCACGACGACGTTTTGAAGGTCTGGAACTTCAGGGATCCTGACAGAGTGAGTCGCTAATTTTTTTTAAAAAAAAAATCTCCCCTGATTGCTAACATGCGCCTTACTAGGTCCTATCTAGCCCCGAGTTTTTCTCTGAGATGATCGGCCTCGTTGCGCCGCTTCTCGACACTCAGCTTAATCAAACTTCGTGCGTGGTCATCTGGCGGCGCAAATTCGCAAATTATATATCTTACAGAACTTCTCCCTAGGTCTTTCGCAGATGGAGTGTCCACCGTGTCGGACTTGATGACCGTCATACAGGCGGCAGGCGCGACTGCTTTGGCACTCCCACTGAGTGCGATCAGCCTTGGTGGCCTCGTTATCAAATTTCTCTACGGCAAGTATCAGAGATAGTACGTGCACCTCATGTCTCAATAAATTTACGGATTAATTTCTCTATGACAGCGACTCAACAGCAAATTTTTTGGCGGCGTACATTGTCAATCTCGTTCTGATCTTACACGGTATCTTCATGGACATCTTGCCCACTGACCCTCCAAGGGCTCTGTCAGAGCAACGAGTGCGCGATTCGTTGGCGTGCCGTAAATCTGACCTACAAAGAAGCCCATTGGACAATATCAAGTCAACTCCAGAGGGCATTGCCGAAGTCATCAATAATCGGCTTGGGCTGCCACCGAATTAGTATTGAACCTTGTCCGCTCCTCTAAAAAGCCGTAATTGTATTTGTATCATGTATCTGCGTCGTACGAGAAAGTAACATACACTGCTCTTCATATCATTATTTTTATCTGCAACTAGCTTAATACCTGCAATGAGGGCAGGGGTGGACGACGTGGACCGTGCGAGCAAACACACCATTTGCCTCGTAAAATCGGTCCGAATTCCAATCAGGCAATGTTTTCCAGTGTCCAGATACTTGGGTCATTCAATACTAGTTTCGAGTTAGGATACTTGTTAGATATACAATCGTTAGAGCGTGTGCTGAAGCACAGCTAGTGAAACAAGAAGTGACATGAGTAGGTAAACGTGAGAAGTACTACAAAGATGGGATAGAGCTCCAGAGGAGTTCACGTAAACCACAGAAAATGGCGCTACGGTCGGTGTATTGTACGAGGAATTCTTAATGAGCGCTGCGGCCTGTTCACCGGCGGCATATGTCGTGGAACCCAGCTACATTCAGAACGGGTCAGCGTCGTCAAATATCGAGGCGAAGATATGATCTTACGTGAGCTGCAAACTCGAAGGGGAACACAGAGGCGTCCGCCACGCGGACATTAGCTGTGGATATTTTTGTGAACCTAGGAACATCGGAAAATACTTGACGAGATAGACGCACCCAGGCCGTGAACAAGTAAATTCGAGTCAACGACACCGCCCTGGGCAAGAGGAAGCATCGCACAGCTTGCCGTGGGATGGTACTGCGTGTTCGCGCCGTTCTGCACGAGCCACGCATCGATGTCATCGTCGGTCTGCACTGTCGGACCTGGAGTAACCTCGTCGCCGAAAGCGGTGCTAAATGCGACGCCGACGTCTCGCACGAGCTTGAGTCCCTGTCGCATGATAACAACGTCTGCCCAGAAAACGTGAGTATCCCACAGCGAGCGCCGAAGGACAAAATGCTGCGTACCCGCGAAGTGGCTGTAATATTGCGGGTCAATCACAATAGGGTCGAACGGATTAGTGGACGTGATGTACACGCGGCCGGCACTGAATGGGTGCTGGAGCGCTGCCTGGATAGTGACCGTGCCCGCCGACATGACGCTCATGAGCATCTCAACTTGGGCGATGTCGGGTAGAAATTGGGTCGCCAATGTTTGGTAGATTGCCTTATAGCCTTCCACCACCTCGGGGTATTGGCTTGGGACCAGCGTCTCCGAGGACGTGTTGAGTGCATCGAGAATCTGGTTCTGAAACACGGTTACAGGCCCGTTGAAAAGACTTGTGCTGTTTACAAAGGCTACTGCGTCGTTTATCAGAGACGCGAATTCCGGGGTTTCCTATGGGACACATTTAGATGAGTTGGACGACTTATGATAAACACATGTCCCACAGAGAAATCGGAGCCAGAACTGGCGATATTTCCCGCGGTTTCAAAAGGGACATTCCACACGACTCCTGCGGTCTATACGAAGTGAGATAATATAAAACGGTGATGCAGGAAATACATACCAGATGATCCTGCAAGTGTTGCCCAACTCCAGGCAATTCAAGCACAAGAGGAACGCTCGCATTGGCTAGTACATCGGCAGGCCCAACACCGCTATGCATCAGTATCTTTGGGCTGCCTAATGCCCCGCCCGCGAGGATAACCTCTTTCAATACCCCCACCGTGACCCGCGGCGCAGCAGGATTTTGGGCAAATTCAACACCCATCGCGTATATGTTTCCGGAAGAGTCGGTGTCGTTAGAGAGCACCACGCGTACGACGGTTGATTCGACCAGAATTTGCAGATTTGAGCGTGGCGGGAGGGGATCAATATACGCCGAGCGCGAGTATGACCGAGTCCAGTTAGCCGGGTTGATTGAGGACGCAGTGATGAAACCGCCCATGGTCGTGCCAGCGTTTGGATTCGCGGACGGTGGAATACCGATAGCGGATAGTGAGGAGGTCCAGTTGCTTACTGCACTGATCATCCTGGAAACAATATTCAGAGAAAAATAAAGTGAAAAGCAGAAGGACATTACAGCTCTGGATAGGACACTTGCATGGGCCCGCTTGATCCGTATGATGATGCATCGTATGCGATAGGTAGGTATTGCAGGAGCGCGTCGTTCGGGGCAGTGAAATTCTCACTCTGCTTCATGTACGAATACATGCTGTCCCAGCCCCAATCGCCTCCCGCGGAACCTGCGGAAATTCCGTTGATCGAGTTCCAGGCGTCCATTTCTACTGAAGATGGCCTGACAAGGTACATCGCGTTCATCGCGGACGAGCCTCCGAGTATCTAGAAATGGACTTAATATTACATTGATGTCCGAGAAAGAACCCCCAACATACTTTGCCTCGTGGCCACGACACCGCGCGATTGTTCAAGTTGACCTGTGGGACAGTTACATGCTGCCAGTCATAGTCTGTGCCCACTATGGACGAGTAGTAAGCGCCATCGGGAGGATCTACTCGGGCAGGTAACGTCAGTGACACTTTTCATAACACGGAGGTGCCAGTTTCAACGTACTTACGGAACTTGCGACTGCGTCGCCCGACATCCCAGCTTCGACGACGAGCACGGTGACATTGGGATCTTCCGAGAGCCTCGAGGCGATAACCAGCCCCGCGAGGCCACCTCCCGCAACGATATAGTCGTATGCCTCCTGCACGTCGCTTTGGTTGATAATCTCGCGTGCACGAAGGTTGCGTGGTGCGTGTATCGATACAGTCTGGCCTTGTTCTGCTAAAGCCATGACAATAATGGCCGCATATCGTATTTTCATGTTCAAATTCGTGATGGGTTGTTCGTTACGGGGCGTCAGAAGAGTTGTGGGTGCATGAAAAGTTCGTAAAAGGTTGACGTCGTTATAAGCGTTCGCAGGGCGTTTCGAACGATCTGAAAGAAGTACTTTCAAGAAGTACTTTCAAATGAACTAAACAGTCTGATAGAAGAGAAGCAGGATTTGTATCATTTCAGTGAATGAATAACTTTGAGCTCACTGTAATATCCGACGTCGATGCCACTGGACTCTAGTAAACTTGTGGAAGAGCAAGTTCATATGTAACACTTCATATCTTGCTAAAGTTCAACCGCAGTTCGCTTCGGCGTCCGTGTCGTCGGCCTCAACCAAATTGAAAAAGCTTGGCATCCCATTCCGTTCGGGGCTTGTCGACGATTGAGCGCGTCGAAGTTTGTCTAAAAATATATTTGTTGTCGAAATATCGAGTTGGTGTCTGGTTAGGAAGATAGCCGTTGAATCGATACTATTTTTTTTTCGACACGAGTTGGTTTGGACCTCTGGAGGAGGAAGAGGCGGAGGAGGAGGAGGAGGAAGGCTGAAGCTTGGTTTGGGTTTGGGTAAGTTTGCGTGAGTGGCTCCGTGTGTTGTAAGTAGGTCACGTGTGCGCGTCTCCCAAGGCGGATTTTGAATTTGAAGTCTTGTTCTTGAACTATTACCACCACCATCCTGTCCGTCGGCCCCACTTGGGTCTCATAGTTCTTGTTTATCCTTTTCTTGAATATTATATATTGGACCATGGACGGACGTGATTTTATATCGGATGATTCTGGCGCGCCAACCAACCCGAAGCCAAAAATATTCTCCATGGCTCAGAGCCAGGCCTTGCTTGAGAGCAAGCGGCTGAACATATCGCATATTCAAGACCAGTCGCGTGTTGTGAACGACGAGAATATCTCTGTAACGCTTCAACGTCGGACTCAACTGCAGGCCGCGCCACGAATTTCGTTAACACAATTTCTCTCTAACCCAGCACCCCTCAGGCCGTCTACTCCACTAACTACCTCTAGACCTCTTACATCGTCTCATAGCCATAATAAACGACGACGTGGACCTAGCTCTGAGAAAGGTGAGGGTTCATTTTCTTGGCCAAAGAGTTTGCCAAAGTCACCATCAACAGATATGCCTTCTCCAGCGTTTACCTCGTACGACTCTCCGGAGAGCGCATATATTCAACAAAATCAGCAGAGATCGGTCGCGCCGAGTCCTCACAGTAGTTTTCGGCCGCCTTCTCTGCATTTTCTCCCTCCAGCATCGCGAACGGCGATGAGGCCTTTCAGAGAATCTGTTGAACCGGAAGATAGCCCCGAAAACAGGAACAACGTTGTAAGCAATGACTTGTTGCATTCCGAATTGAAGCGGTATATCCGTACAGATCCAATACTTCAATTCGACCATCTCCCGGAATCAAGATCTGCAGAAAGAAAACCAGCACCTTGAGGCAATGAACACCCAGCTTGCACGCGAAGTAGCGGATGCTCGTACCAGAATAGTTTCGCTGAGTGAACAATTGCAATCAGCAAACTCCGATATCAACACTATGCGGCCAGCTCTCGCTTCTGTTCGTGAACAGCTCGCGGCAACTGAAACTGAAGTCGTGTCCTTGAAAGCCCAGTCCTCAAATACGGCATCAGAACTCGCCACCATCGTTTCAAAACATAAATCCCTTGAAGAGGACCACATGCAGGAAAGGCTTGAAAACGAACGGCTGAGGTCCACCGTCGAAACCGCGAAGGATAGCATTGCTAGGCTTCGGATTGAGTAAGTCTGCTAACCTTTTGCAAAAAAAATATCGGTTTATTCTTGAGAACAGGTGCACAAATATTAGCGGCAGTTTTAAAGGCTTGAAGAAAGGTTACGATTCACTTCAGTCTTCGTATGCCGATACGGTCAAGGAAGCCGAAGGAATGAAGTTGCTCGCAAAGCAAGGCCTCGCGGGTAAACACATCTTGTATTCAATACGCGATATATCATCCTAATTCTTAGGGCTAGCCTTGAGGCCAATTCTCGACGACGACAACACCATTGCACAGGCCTCTGAAACCAAGGCCGTTCTCGCGGAGCTGCAGAACGATTTGACAGCATGTTAGTCTTGCGCCACCCTCTTCGGCGACACTACGTTGATGTCTTCTCTAGCCCACCAGGTTACTGACCTTCTGCGAGACAAGCTCCATCATCAAGGCTGTCAGCTCGCGGATGCGCAGAGCCGCATTACCGAGCTTGAAGGCGAAAAACGCGGTGTGATGCAAGAATTCCTGCAAGCGCGCCAGGAAGGAAAGGACGAATTTGAAGTTCTCGTCTCTGTGGGTTCGTTATACATACCGATTTCGCTCCTTGTCAACTATTGATGGCTTGAATGTAACCTCCAGAAAAACGAATGGAGGAGCTCTCTGACCGGTTAGCAGCTCGGGAGCAGGAATCGATCGATGCATTAGCAAGCGCAGCTTCGAACGAAGTCGAACTAAAGGCCTCTCTTCGACAGTCGGTTTCTCCTGCATATCACAGATGCCGAAGCTGATAATGTACATTAGAATTGCGGTCTACGAAAAGGAGATCCAGACCCAAACCTCCGAATTGCAGTCTTTGCGCGTGTTGAAGGCTGAGTAAGCGATCTTCATTTTTCTTCCAGGAGTGCCCTCATATCCCTCAAAGGAACGTTTCGAGTCTGCTCGCTCTACAGGATGTCATAAATGCTCGAGACAAAGATATCGTCTCTCTGAGAACTGAGATCAGATCTCTAAACGAGTCCAAATCTGAGTTACGAGCTCTGTGAGTTGATTAAATCTGGAGGCTGTCCCGTAGATGCGCTAATAGAATGCATATTAGGCTGGCCGAGAGCAAGAATTCTCTAGTGGATAAAGATAACGAGCTACAGATGAAAGAACCCGTTATCAACGCGCGAAATCAAGAAATCGCGGGTCTCAATGTACAGGTCCAGGCGTTAAAAGAGTCGAGATGCGAGCTACAAACCACGTACGTTATAGCGTGAACGAAGCTCTTATCGATTTTGTTTAACGTGCCCGAAGTCTGGCGGAAATGAAGAAGGATCTGGCCAATAAGATATCTGAGTTGAAAACCCGAGATCCGTGAGCAAACTCGCATGTTCTACTTTGCCGTTGCTTGACCCATTCGTAGGAATGAAGACTTAATGATGAAGCTTCGAGATTGTGAGACGGATTGCGCTTCGTTGAAGGGAGCTTTAGAGGTGTGAGTGCTACCCGTATAACCTGGTCATCGATGGACGACTTTT
The DNA here is from genome assembly GCA_016801325.1 of Hypholoma fasciculare. Classification (NCBI taxonomy): domain Eukaryota; kingdom Fungi; phylum Basidiomycota; class Agaricomycetes; order Agaricales; family Strophariaceae; genus Hypholoma; species Hypholoma fasciculare. Next base: position 11,710 of record JAEKIV010000275.1, read on the forward strand.
ACGCTATCGCCGTAGTTCCCAGGAACAATGCATAATGCTCGAAAGAATGGCCAAACAACAAGAAATTCAACTCGGAAAGAAGCTGCAAGACACTGAGAAAGGGAACATTGAAAAGCAGCGGTGTTCTTCGTCTTTTTTGTGCGATTTTCTGACCCTTCCCTAGGACATCCTACATACTATCGTTGAAGGAAATGCTGTCGAAAGCTCAAGCCGAAATGACCAGTGCTCAGGAAAATCTGAAAACTTTGTCGGCTGAGGCTTCTCAAGCGATCGGTAAATGCCATGTTTTCGAGCAAGGGGAAAAAGAAAGCCAAGAGTTCCGTCAAAGGTTCGTATTTGGATAAATCTGATGTAAATGGGCCATTGACGAGCAAACCTGTAAGCCTGTTTGCGGACAATGCCGCCCTCAAAGTAAGCACTTTTATTTTCTTTCAATGGAACGAACTGTAATGCAAGCCACAGGAAGAGATAAGGACCCTCCATGAGCGATTGAATGCTGCGTCCAAAGAGTCCTCCAATGTCGTCGGTAAATATACGATTTTGGAAAATGCCCTGAAAAAATCGGAAAATGCGAGCAAAGTCATTCGTGATGGGTAACCGAGAACGCATATCGGGCTGCGCGTGTTTTCACTTTTTCTTCCTTCAGATTGAACGTCGAAGTTAAGAATCTCAAGGTTTGACGTTCCTGCTTACTTGACTACCCGAGCTTCGGACTTACCGCCATCATCGCCGTCTAGAGTCGCCTGGAGGAGCAGACCGTTACGTTGTTCCAAACAAAAGAGCAATGCGCACTTCTCAAGGAAGAATCTGCGTCCCTGAAGGTATGCTACCCTATCGTTGGAGTTGGGGCACGGTTTACGTTTGTCAGGAACGAATTGCGGCGTCTCGTGTACTACAAGATAGCATGCAGGTGGCGTTGAACAACGCACAACTCCTCGGAAAATCCCAGGAAAGCAGAGCATATGCTGCCGAGAACACGCTTGAGATGACACGAATGCAAGCCGAGGAGACGAAGCAGACCCTTGAGAAAACACACGCTCAAGTTGTGAAAATGTCGGACGAGCTCAAGCGATTGCAGGATGCTGCCCAAGCGGCCGAAACCTCTTTCGCCGTTCAGCGCGAAGGGCGCTCCAAAGAACTGGAAGACACGATTGCAGAACTCCAGACCAAGAATAGTCTACTCGCGGCGGACGCCGAGGCGATTCTGTTACGCTATCGGGACGGACGATTGGTATCAATTCTCTGTCTGAAGATGAATGATCTGCGCTTATCTTTTTTCTTAGACCGATAGCGAGAGAGAGTTCGTTGGCTATCTTATGACCGAGGCCCAGAGCATCCATGAAGAAGATGCAGTGAGAAAAGCGAATGAATTAAAGCGTGTACGTATGGTTTATTTCTGAAATATTACGGGCATTGAGTATGAAACAGCGGGAACACACGATACAGGCTTTAAATAGCAAAGTTTCTGAGCTGCAGAAGGTCGTCGCCCGTGTTCTGAAGGAGAAAGGTGGTCAATCAGGTACTGCCAATAACTCGCTGGTCAATATCAAGGCGTGGTTGTCCTCCAGTCCCAAGCGTGCTGATGAGGTACGTCGCTACATCTGCGCGCTAATCCTGCAGTTCTACCTGATTGCCGGCGTTTTTAGCGCCCCGAAGGCAGAGCAGCAGATGCCCCAGTCAGTGATGAAGGCGCGTCAATGGCGCCACCAGATGGAGCGCGTGATGTGAATGTTGCGACGGCGACTGTCCTGCAGGGCTACTCTGGTCCGGAGCCTGGGTCGGATTCGGAAGACGATGTCCCGCTGTCTGAGCTGACCAAGCTCCCCGCGTCCTCTCCCCCGCCGGGTGGACAGCGGCATGGAGTTAAACGTGCGCTCTCGCCCGCTGCTGAGGAGCCCGCCGGGGATGCGATTCGGAGGCGCACTGTATGTCATGGTAACTTGTCTGGAGACCGATGTGCTGACAGTGCACGCAGAAGACTTTGAGAGGAGCGGGGACGTCGACTATCAAGCCGGAGATCAAGGTGAGTGAATGCCGGGCTGATAATAGGCCATCTTACGTTGGATAAATAGACGACGAGTGCGGCGGGGAGTGGGAAGGTGAGGCAGAAGAGACAGAGGAAGTAGCTTGTTTTTGCATTGGTTGGAGCGTCTATTCAAAAAGCTAGCACTTGGGGCAAAGTGATACCGCATGTCTGCGTTGGCCGGGAATAAATTGCTTTGTATTTTATGAGGGCGTTTATGTAGGGGCTAAATATGGCCCTCGGTGTACATGTGTGGGAATGGGAACATATGAGCGGTGATATATGGGATGGCCTACTTTGCTCGCAAATCCGGTTTGATCGAGTATTCCATGCCAGTGGACACAACGAGAGTTATATCGCCCCGCAGGACCCAGAAGAAGCTCACCGAGGAGGAGCTGCGCGACATCGATCGCAAGCGCCTGTTAGGTGCGCCCAGCGGATGACAAACACAGGGCGCTTTTGACCGGACTCGTTGCAGGCGAATTGTCATGTGCAGAGTGCCGCCGCCTCAAGCTGCGCTGCGACAAGAAGCTGCCGTGCGGGTCGTGTTTTCGGAGAGGCTGCGAGAGTATATGTCCGCTAGGTGTGTCTATTGCTCGTTGCTTATCACCTAGGCTCACACCGACGCAGGGATCCTTGCCGCCGGGCAAGGGACGAGGTGCGCAGCGCCCGCCCGCGTCCGCATATACACTACCATTTCCCGCACAGGTTCATCCTCGCGGACACGGAGCAACTGCACGAGAAGATCTACGAGATGAGCAACCGCATCCGGCAGCTCGAGGATGCGCTCGCGATCCTGCAGTCGACGGTGACGGACCAGCGGCACCCGCTGCTCTCGGACGAGCTGCTCAAGGTCAAGTTCGGCTCCGAGGCGATTAACGCGAAGCAGAGCGATGGAGAGGAGGAACGGGCGACGAACAAGTCGATCGACTCGCTTGGGACGCTGAGCCTTGGGAGCTCGGGCAAGATGCAGTATTTTGGGGGCTCGGCGGGGTCTGAGGTGCGTTTTCTTCTCCTCCTCGCTGCGGCGGTGTTGTCATGGACTTGCTGACGGCCTTTCAGACTCTTATGATGGTGAGTCGTTCTTGGACTCTACGGACTGTGCTTACTGCCCAGGAACCAGCAAGCAGACGAGGAGGCGGACCATTCATCCGACGACGAGTGCCCCGACAACACCGTCGTGCTACCGCCCGTGCTCGTCGAGGTCGAGAAGCTGGCCAATCTATTCCCGTTCACGTCGCGCGGGCGGCCGAACATCCGCGGGCTCGAGCTGCTCAAGGGCTTCCTGCCGCCGAAGGAGCTCGCGCTGCAGATGTGCGACTCGTTCATCCGGCACGCCTCGTACTTCTTCCGCCCGATCAAGGCCGACGAGCTGCGCGACGTGCTCGTGCCGTCGATCTACAACGGGACGAACACGCATGGGACGAGCACGCCGCAGGAGAACATCCCGCGCGACCGCGTCTACAACACGCCGCCGCATGCGCTCGCGACGCTCTTCTTCGTGTTCGCGCTCGGGTGTCTGCTTGATTTAAAGCTCACGCCGTTCAACGCGGACGCGGAGAAGTACTACGACCTGGGCCGCGCGGCGCTGTCGCTGCGCCCTGTGTACGAGCCGAACATGTACTCCGTCAACGCCATGGGCCTGATGGCGACGTACCACAGCCTTGCAGGGAAGCGGTATACGAGGGACAGTGCGGTGCGTCGCATAGCTGTGGGTGTGGAGGCCGCTGTCTGACATTCCCATTCCCAAGTGGTGCATCATGAGCTTCGCCGCAAAGCTCGCCCAGAGCGTACGTAATGTCTTTGGCTGTGCGACGCCCGACGACTGATGTGGTCCGCAGATTGGCCTGCGTGCGTCCCCCCCTTTCCCTACGGCGCAGTTTGACACGTACACTCAACTGTACCTGCAGATCGAGACAGCGCCCGGTGGAACATGGACCCCAAGACGGTGCAGAAGCGACGGAATCTGTTCTGGGAGATTTTTTCTGCTGATGTGTCCCACGTACGTCGTCCGTTGCGCGCTCGATTGGATGGACCCTGCTGATGATATTCCCAAGAGTCTGGCACTGGGGCGGCCCCCCGCAATTCACCTGTCGTACGTCGACTGTGAGTTCCCCGTTGACGAAGACGCGTCGCTGAGCGGCGAGGGCGCAGAGGCGCAGACTGGCTGTGGGTACTTCGCCAATGTGACGTTTGTGTGTGTGCTGATGGAACGCGGGGGCGCCTCATAGTCTGGCGCATGAAGCATATATTCGCAAAAGACATCTACTACTCGGTCGCGGATGCGACCCTCATCGCCAAGTCGCCGAGCTACAGCACGATCCTCGACCTCGACCGCAAGGTGCGCGAGATCTCCTTCCCGGCCAAGTTCAACCCGTACGTCACGCGCGAAGTCGGCCTGGACATATTCAACTCGAGCTCGCTCTCGCTGCGCGACTTCTATGCTAGCCAGCATAGGACAGTCAGTTGAGGCGCTTTCCACTTTTTTTCGCGTCGGCTATGCTCATGTGTGCTGTTTGTTTTACTATTTACTACGTAGCGATGCTGTACCTGCACCGCAGCTTCTTCGCGCAGGCGATGCTCGACCACCCGAACAACCCGTTGTTAAGCCCGTTCGCGCCGTCGTTCCTCACCGCGTACCGGAGTGCGTCGGTTATCATCAAGGCGTCGGCACATCTGTTCGAGCGCTGCGCGGCGATGGCGATGCGGCTGTGGTTCCTGATGTACCATACGTTCTCGGCGGCGGTACGTGTGTCCCTTGCCGTCGCGGTGATTTTGGGGTGTTTGCTTATAGAGGAGTTTTTAAGGTTATTGTTGGCACTGTGGTGACGCGCTCGCCGACGTGCAATATCGCGGCGTTTGCTATGCGCGATTTTAATCTTGCGATGACTCTGTTTGAGCGGACTGCGGTGGATTCGCCGCGCGGAAAATTGGCTTTGGTGCGTGATTATCAGGTTTAGTAACTGTTCTATTATCTTATTTCGATGTACGTATGCAGGGTGTACTGCGCAAACTAAAAGACAAGGCAACGACTATATACCAACAGTCCGGAGCCAACCCGGATGGGGAGCTGATACCGCCTCCAGCGATGATGGACGACATCGAGGACGACCTCGCGATATTCGGCGGGCAGATGAAGGTGCTCAATCGCAAAGGAAAAGGACCCGTGGCGCAGCGCGGCGCGTCGACCACGTCCACTGGCGGGTCCGCCGCGAGCTCGCCCGACGCGTCGTCCTCCACGCTCAGCGGCGCGTCGCCGCCCCTACGTGCGAGTGTGCTTGGCTTGGGGCTTAGTCTGCCGGACGTGCACCCTGCGCTGATACGGTACCTGAACCAGGACGTCGTGCGCAAGTCGATGGACGGCGCGCCGCTCATTGCGCCCCGTGCGATTGCGATACCGGATGCGCCCACGCAGGCGCCGCCGGCGGGGAAGAAGACGCCGACGAGGGAGAGTTCGTCCGTAGGTGTCGCTGTTGGGGAGAATGGCGCGCCGCAGACGTATGAGCATGTGTTTGAGCTCGAGACGGGCCAGAGCCAGGGGCAGGGGCGGCATGTGGGCAGCGCGCCTTGGACGGGCGGAGGCGCGGGGACGGGGAATGGGCCGGGGGTAGGCGCGGGCGGCGCTCTGATGCAGGTGGACTCGCAGCACAGCGAGACGGGCTTCGTGTCTGCGTCGCCGCCGCGCGATTGGGCTGCGGCGTCGCCTCGCGAACATCGACGGTCGGGGTACGAGTTCGCGCCGTATGCGAAGCCGAATGGGAGTGCTGGGGGTGGTGGTGGTAGTGGGGTGCATGCTCACCCGCATGCGGATGGGGGGATGGGCATGATAGGCGGGCCGCAGGGCGGGTTCCCGCTGCTCTCGCGGGGGATGTCGCAGTCGTTCGGTGCGGCGCTCGAGGGTGCGGCGCAGGCGCAGGTGCAAGCGCAGGTGCATGCCCAAGCGCAGGCACAGGCTCAAGCGCACGCGCACGCATCGCAGGCTGGTCATCCGTACGACATGGCGATGCAGGACTACTACGCGCACAGCCAGCACCAGCACCCGGGGAACTACATGCCGTACGCGCCGTACGGCAGCGCGCGCGGTGCCGAGACGTACGGCGCCGGCTCCGGCGTGGGTGGGGGCGTGGGTGGCGGGGCGGTGCACATGGGGTCGAACGTGGACATGATCCTCGGGCGCTCGGCGGGGCTCGGGGTGAACATGAGCGGGTTCAACTGGGCGGAGGTGGGGACGAACACGATGGACCCGACGGGCGCGGTGGAGATGGGCCTGTCGAGCGAGAGCGGGATGGACGCGAGCTGGATCACGTTCATGCGCGAGTGCGGGATTATGGATATTGGGGAGGACCCGTAGTTGGCGGTGGGTGCAAGGACTGCCGCGTGCGTACTACGCATATTGTTATTTGTGGTGGCCCTGGTTTGGGCTGACCTAGAGTCGTCGTGCTTCATGCTGTGTATTATATGTGCTATATAACTTTATTAATCTCTTTGGGCGTATGCTATGTGCTATGTGTAGGTGTCGCTGTATAGTCTGTCTACGCGGAGTAGTCTGGTACCGTCGAGTCTATGTGCTACGCGGAGAGCCCGCGCCGCCGAGCTCTTTGTATTTATTTTATTTAAAAAGGGGATGATTGTAGCCTTTCTAGGCGATGTTGTGTTGCTGTTTTTTTTTTTTTCGAATTGAAGGTTTCTCTGACGGTCAGCGGAATGATTTTGTACTAAGGATTGCTACATATCTGTGAGCGCGATAATTCCAACTGCCTTCGTTTGCAAATTATTATCTCTGCTTATTCATGTCCCCAGCAGGACTTCCTTCCTTTGCTAAGACTGTCCACTCGATGGGCAGGACTGTAAATAGGCGCTTGCTCAAGACAACCTCATCCTTGCTTCGTCAAGTTTCCTCGGTGGTTTATAGGCCAGGTCTGGTCAGCTCTCGACATAATTAATTACCGCTTAATAGCCGCTTCTCTGCCATAGTCTTATCTGCTAAGTGCACTGATTTCCTTTGCTCGTGTTTTTACATGTATGATTCCAGTAATTCATGCTGACTGGAGACCAACTGGAGACGTGATTCTGCACACATTTGACATAAAGTGGACTTTTTGAGAACCAAATAAGTACGCTACATATGTAGATTTCTGGCCTATCTGAATTTCTTCTACTTTTCGTTCTATTTTCGTACAGGCAGGACCCTAGCGCACTAGGTAAAAGTCCGAGGTCTAGAGGCGCAAGTCACCGCTATTTTGCCTGACTTATCGGCGGCTTCGGTGTTGAAACGTTGACTAGTCGACTCTTGGTTGACTCATCCTTGGTATTGCACCACTTTAATAAGTTATATGGCTTCTGACATGTTTTGCGGCCTGATACTGCCGCCTCTCGAGTCTGCATAGTGGCATCCACATGCATTCGGTCTCGAAACCGCCGCGTTTATGTATCGAAAGTATTGAAACTGAGCGGCTCCGAGCTACATAGTAGAGCCTGCCTTTGACTCGGTCACGGATAAATATCTTTATCGTTCAAGATATGCTCTGTTTGCATGTCCAGAAAACAAAATTCCTGTGTCACTGTTAGAGATTTGCCTGGAAATTACATTTCTGAACTCAGTTGAGAGCATCGGAGATAGTTAGACTTATAAGAATATGTTTGCATAGATTGACTGCCTATTAACTGATAAGGAGAATATCGTAGGGCAGTGACAATATCGTTCCGAACTTCTGAGTTAGCATGCGTTTCGGAAACGACCCAACAGCATTTACTAAACTTTTTTTATTTGCTTTTTCTTTGCTCAATTGACAGACAGCTTGAATCGTATGTGCTCGATTGGCGCTCGATTTAATTTTATGCCCAGTCAAATAATCAAATTACAAGTCAGCTTGAAGTCAGCTGATGAATCACATCAGTCATCCGGGGCCTGGCCGGGTCGCGTCATCATCGAATCCCACACATCTTGCGCAATGCGCTTTCTAATCCGCCACGACGGCAAGACTGCGCTCTTTTGCCGGTGAAGGCATACTTGGGAAGGAGATGCGCGCTATGGAACTTTGTAGAAGCTGTGAGTAAGTTGGGTATATAATGGCACAGTAATGAGTACGAGTTCATTCCGCTCCCTTTACACACCTCTCACTCACAGAGTCTCCAGATCGTTGTGCAATGTCGACCTCATCAAAGCTCTTCCAACCGATTAAAGTCGGCAAGGTCGCCCTGCAACACCGCGTCGTGCTTGCGCCCTTGACCCGATTCCGCTCGTCCACCAAAGAGCATGTCCCCGTTAATCCGCTCATGAAGAACTACTACGGCCAGCGCGCCAGCCGCCCGGGGACCCTGCTCATCACCGAAGCGACGTTCATCTCCCCCCAGGCAGGCGGGTACGACTGGGTCCCCGGTATCTGGAATGACGAGCAGATCGCTGCGTGGAAGGAGGTACGCACCTGCTCTGCAGCAGTCCTTTTCCGTTTTACATACCTAATCGCGTAAATATAGATCACCGATGAGGTGCACGCCAAAGGCTCAGCCATCTTCATGCAGCTGTGGTCGCTGGGCCGCGCCGCGAGCCCCAAGGTCATGGCCGAGGACGGGTTCGACGTCGTCGCGCCCTCTGCGGTGCACTTCGAGGAGGGCGCGCCCCTGCCGCGCCCGCTCAGCGTCGCCGAGATCCAGGACTACGTGCGCGCATTCGCGACGGCGGCGTCGAACGCGGTGCACCGCGCGGGCTTCGACGGCGTCGAGGTGCACTGCGCGAACGGCTACCTCCCGGACCAGTTCCTGCAGGACACGAGCAACGCGCGCACGGACGCATATGGCGGGAGCGTCGAGAACCGCAGCCGCTTCGCGCTCGAGATCGTCGACGCGGTCGTGAAAGCTATCGGGCACGAGCACACGGCGCTGCGCATCAGCCCGTGGGGCCGCTTCCAGGGCATGCACATGGCGGACCCCGTCCCGCAGTTCAGCCACTTCGTCGGCGCGATCAAGGCGGCGCACCCCGACATCGCGTACATCCATGCCGTGGAGCCGCGCAAGGAGGACGTTGAGGAGTCGAATGACTTTATCCGGGAGATCTGGGCGCCCCGTCCGTTCATCACTTGCTCCGGATACGATAGGGCCACTGCGATCGCGCGCGCGGACACGAAGGGCGACCTCATTGCGTTCGGGAAGCTGTACATCTCTAACGTGAGCTAGCGGTATACTTGATATCAGTTCTTCCCTGCTAACTATATTTCTTCAGCCCGATCTCCCGACACGGCTCGAGAAAGATCACCCGCTCACGCCATTTGACTCATCGACGTTCTATTCCCATGATGCAGTCGGATACACTGACTACGCTTTCGCGAGCGAGGGCGTCGCGGTCGCGGTCAGCGCATAATTTATACCTTTTCCGTCAATATGGCCAATAGAACGGGGACGCTGCATGTAGATAATAATTAGATTTAATTTATCGCTCCCCTCCAGTGATCATTGAAGAGAGAGTCGCTGAGACAGGTCACTGTGCGACGCGTCTTTGAGGTATCCGTCGATTGGGCGTATGAAGTATAGCTCAAGGAGGATGCTCTTACGGCCAATTTGATAAAACGACGCGGTATGTGTGACCGACGTGCTGGTCGTCAGTCTAAACAAGTCGGCTATCATCGATTAGCGAGCTTCGAGCTTCAAATTTCATCTAGTGACTCGGGAAGAAGACTGTATTTTACTGGCATGCGAAGAAAGGTAAGTAAGTTTTAGGATAAGCACTGAGTACACTGAGTAGTGAGTTTGGGACATGTAAAATGATATTATCCGCACTCATGGGTGCGATGAATCCATGATTTTCTACTATTTTCGCGTTATTTCAATAAATTTCGAGGTCAAGATGAACCAAGTGATTGTTTTTAGATTGCTTCTCATCAACGATATTTTTATATAATTTACAAGTAATTTACAAGAGATATAAAAGGGTTGCTGTTTGCGATTAGTTACATATTACTATCCAGGGGGACAACAATTCCGCAAGCACATCGGGTCGACACTCTACCAGCCATTGAGCGATCCCAATCGTAGCCGCCTCGTAAATCATGTTTGCGAGCCCATCGTTAGAATGAGATCCTACGCCCGTCTGATCAACCTGGTACCCCACGAGAGCAAAAAAAATCTCAGATTCACTCTGCGACAGACCCTCGACCAACCTACAATGAGGCGACATGCGCGGAGATTCGATCATGGGAAGTGGTGGATCAAGAAGGTATCGCAGCTCCGAAATTCCGGCGTCGACCATCCGTCGGATTTGTAAGGACACGGAATTGGACAGTGACGAGGCCTCAGTCGCCATGTGGAAAATGACATATGCGCGATTGTATATCGAAGGGAATTGAATGTTTTTGGCCAAGGTGAACCGAAGAAACATGTGAAGCTGGAGGTCTGCATCAGTATCGGCAGCCCACGTCATGTTTGCTGGCGGAGGAGATGGGCCGACGCCGACCTCATCGTTTTCCATGGTGGAAAGCTCGCGAAGGAGAGGGACGAATAGCTGGCGTTTCCCACCGAGGAATGTGATATGAGACGCGATATACTTCTGTAGGGTCTCAAGCATAATATTCGGCGTGGAGAAGGTTATCGATCCCGATGGATGTAGATTTGCGTTCATCATGACGACTTCGTTCACTGCGTACGTCTCAGCTGGGGTGAGCTTCGTGACCGTGAAGGTGAACTGATCTTGTTGGGCCGGTTTAGAGGAGCGATATGTATTGAGCTTGCTCTCGAATTCCCATGGTTCGACCTCGTCAGCGTGGTCGAAGAGATGCTGGTCGGCGTAGTGGATGTCAGGCTTGGTAATGGCGATATTTGCAAGGGTGCTGGAAAGAACTGAGGGGTCGTTAGCGTGCGGGTGGTGCAGGAACGTCCGCCGTAGAACTATGGCAACCCGGGGGCTCACAACGTAGAGCCTGTGAGCACCCGGGCTGCCATAGATCAACCCCTCCCAGAGGCCGAATCCATTTGACCCGAGAACAAATTCCTGCCCCTTGGCCGCCTCCCAGACCCCGAGGAAGAAGTAGTTGGCTTGACATTCGTAGTCAATTGCGTACCATTCCTCGAGGTCTGGGTCCACGCCGTTCCTCAACATCTCGTGAAGTCGGTGATTCCCGTACCTTTCCCGTATCCTCTCCCCCGCGGCGACTATGTCTTGGTGGGGGGTATCAAGATAATAATTGAGACCGTCGAGCCAAACATCCTCGTCGGTCTCGAGCCGTCGAGTTTCTTTGTACCGGCGGATCCATTCGGCGAGAGGTGCGTTCTGCGGGTTGGACTCACGGTAATAGGTAGAGGAGACCGCATCATTACGATAGTGCATCAGGAAGATGAACTTTCGCAATGTTGCGAGCTCCGTCCTTGATAAGGGAACACGCTGTGAATGCAAGCCATTATGGATTGACCTGATCACCCCGGAGGCTTTCTGTTCGAGATGCGAGAGCTTGTTCTCAATGTGGTCGACATCGCCGGCATTCTTCTCGTCCCGGTAGAGATTAGTTTGCCCATAGACTTTAGCCAAGCCCCGCTTTTGGAGACTGCCTGTCGATAGATCGTAAACGAATATGGCCTCATAAGAGTCGTCGATGCTGCTTTTCTTCTTTTTATGCGCCTTTCGGAATGAAATTGTGCGCTCTCGGCACGTCCTAGACGGGGAATCAGTATGAGACTCAAGTTGCACAACCATGCCTCAAATATCACTCACATTCGAGAATTTGGACCAGTTTGGAACGCTCTTAATATAAACCGCGGTATGCAATGGTGATAATAGTTTTTGATAGACTGGGAGCTAGACTTGGCCGGTGACGAAGGCATCCTGTGCGCCTAACGGTGTGAGGCTAACGAGAAGCGGGAAGGAAGGAAGAAAAGGCGTTCGTGGGAGCGTAGGGTTTTGGGCACTCAGTTTTTAGATCAACGCAGGCCCAGCTTCACGTCAAGCTCGGAAACGCTCGGGGATATAGAAGTACTTGAAGTCTATTCCTGGACTGTCATAAGAGTCACATCCGCATACCATCACGGTTTGGACAATGAATGACGCGCTTTGAGTTCTTAAAAGACTTCACTGAAGAGATCAGACTAATCAATCAGAAAACGCTGTATACAGGAATAGTCATGATGATATGTATAATACAAAGGCCTCTCACAATCTGGTCCATGGGTATGGATAGTAGGAAAATCAACGAGCTACAGCAGAGAGCCCCAGTTATCGTGCATTAGACATGTATAGCCCAAGTTGCCAGCAGGACCAAGATGACTGATAGCCAGTGATTGACGGGGTCCGAGAAACAAGAATTGGCCGCACTCTTCACAGTAGATGGGGCGTCCGTACTAGATGGGACGTCCGGCACCAAAGCCGCAGAGGTGCCGTTTTGCACAATAGACGACGCAGGGAGCACAGCCACAGGCAGCGTTACCTGCAGTTCGATCGCTCCAGAGCCAATCATCACCTCAGCGCCGATGGAAGGGACACCCAGCACGACCACGAAGACAAGGGCTGGGCCGGGAGCCATGATGGCCGCGTTCGGTGGCATCTGCGAGACATGTATGACAGCGGTGTTGTTCTCGTAGCCCGTGTACGAGGATTGTAGAACGACCATGCGTTGGCCCATGCTCTGAAGATTATTGCATGAGCTACAGGATTTATCAATGTCATGAGAGTGTACCATAGAGTGTGTTGCGTAGCCTGGTCGTAGAACGACAACGGTAGCGTTCTCGATGTTCTTGACGTCGCCAAAGAGATCGTCTTGATCTAGAACAATGTCAAAAGAGGGGCCACCGTAAGAAAGACTCCCTGGGAGGCCCTGTGGCTGGGGACGCCGCCGGTTAAAGTACGGGGGAAAGAACTTCTCTGTGCGGTACTCGGTCGGGTATCTCACGTTTGGTCCAACAGTGTAGTCTGCATTAGGGTTTGACCCAGAAACGAAGACAGAGCCTATTTGCGAAGCAAAGGATATGAAGATATACCCTCAGGAAGGAATCACGATTGAAACTGACCGTCAGGGAGTAAAATCGCTGTTGAATGATACATGCGCGGGACAGGGCTGGCGGAGAAGCCATCGCTTGACCAACGCTTGCCGGCAGGAGCATCAGGGTCGTACATGACCGGTGTCAGCACTGGGTCATCCGCATAAGATGAGCCGATAGACCAGGAGTTAGTTCCGTATCCCGCCGTTCCTGTAGGCCATGAAGAAGAGCAAAAGACAGGCTTATAGATAACATACCCATCCGAGCGCCGTTGATGCAAAGAACTTTTCCGTCAGGAAGTAATATGCAGTTGACCATGCTGCGCGGTATGGGTAAGGGATCGTCAGCCACGTACGATTTTGAGAAATCCGGTGTGATTTTGACACAAGAATCTGATGCCGGTTGAGAAACAACGACAAAATCTGGGTCAGTCCATCTGCAGAGTGTATAAGCAACCTACAATATCCTTGATTAAGAGTGCGAGGGTGCTTACTGATCTGTCGCCACATTTGACCCGCCGCAGAACATGATCGTCGCAGTCCAATTGTTGGAAGGCGTAAGGGGTAACATAACAGTGCCAGCACTGGCGGGGTATGTTCGCACTGCGTTCGGCATATCGTCCAAAGGCGTTTCGACATGGGTATTTCGATCTAACAGCACGGTGGACCACATAGCCTGAACTAGCAATTTTCCTGAGGGAAGAAGCCATGTTAGGGGATAGAGATTTGCAGGGAGTGTGGTTTGTAGAATGTTAGATGTAACGGGTGGTCCTGCAGGAGGGAAGAATTCATATGTTGGGTTGCTTTGGCTTGCGTCGTTCACGTATCCTCCATTCCGACATCCACCGAGCTGAAGGCACATAAGGGTGATGTTAATGATGAAGTAGTTACTTTCACTCACGATAATGACACTGCCGTCTTCGAGGGTTTCTCTGGGTGAGCAATAGTGATTAGATTAAATATTGAAAAAGTATATTAGACTGACACGGTGGGATACCAACGTTGAGCAATTGAGGATGGGGAAATAGACCATTGGCAATCGTCGCCAGTACATGGGGTCAACATACTTTGAGGATGGTCAGCGAATTTCTATCTGGATTCGAAGGACCTACCGGATTCTGTAAATGGGTGAGGAAAAGCAAAGTTCTACAAGGAACTGACACGTACGAATGTCTCCCGTCAGCATCATAGTATGGCCCAGAACTGCCGTCTTGTGATGTTGCTGGTTTACCACCTGTCGTGATAGCTTGGTTCCCGCCAACGCTGAGCCACGTTCCGTTTCCCAAGACGTTCCCGCCCTTGATAAAACTCGTCATAGGCGTGCACGAGCGAGGAACAAAGCTTCATACGGCACAAAACGAGTTCGTCACAACCTCCATTGGCCGTTGACTATTATCTCCTAGGCGATACTCTGTGGTAAACGACTCAGTACTGCGCGGCCTCGTATAGATGTTACATACCAGATGCCCATGCGGGATGTCCATTAATTTGAGTTGGGTTATTCTGAACTTTGTCGAGGATATAGAGTTTATCAACGCGGCCAAGAAAAACCTACGGTCATTCAGGTAAGACACCGACAGTCAAGTCACGTAGACGAAATACCTGCTGAGAGCTGACAATGGAATCTGGAATGCTTTCGAATTGACCAGGATTTCCGTTATCAACTGGTTGAGAGGGCGCATCGACCGGTAGAGACTGGGCAATAGATATTGGAGAAAGAAGGGCGATAACGTAAAGGTTCTTCATGGCTGCCGAGATTAGATCGAATTAGAATATAATGTATTTATTGAATGTTCAGTTCTATTAGTTTGGAATAATGTATGTTTGAGGAGAATTAAATAGAAGACTTGTCGATGTTCACGAACGAAGTTGATGATGGAAGCCAATGCTAGAGTTGAACGTTGAACGACCGCCATGCACGGAGTTCAAAATGGATCGGCATGTTCCGGTATCTAGCGCGCCGAAAACAAGAACGGCTTTCGAACTTGACTCAAACCAAACTCAAACCCTCTATGTACCAGCCTTCAACTGAGCAGAAGCTTCAGCTTCTTGACCACTACCCATCATGCATCCAGCGAGTGTCGACCACCGGCCCCGACTTATCGTTGTTATATGATATAACACTGTGGACGGCTTCTCCGTACGTCTGGCTTTCGTTCTCTGACCTACTAGAAATAACTAATCTTGAATTATATCTGGATTCCGATAGGAGACAAGTTTCATGGAATATCAAGATTCACCCTTCATAACGTGTCACAGACCATACACGCCTCTCGGGTGTGGCAGACATGGTACACGCCGTGTACATCACGCACGAATATAAACTCTTCATTGATACTTTGTAACCTTCGCACGGACTCTACTACCCACCATGACCGAATACGACTACTCTCCCGAAGGAATGGACCCGTTTTACAATGCCCAAGACCGTATCTCTCAATGGAACGGGTCACAACGTTACCCTTCTCAAAATGGTTTTGTTCCTTCTAATTATGGGGACGGTGGCGTTTTTGCTTCAGGATTGCCATATGAAGACTATAATCACTCTGCCTACGGCCACGAACGTCGGTCTCACCGTCGAGGAAGGTCGTTAACACCGAGGCCCGTGGGTGGATCCTACCGAAGTCGCAGCAACGAACGATACTACCCCGACGCTTATAGCCTTGGTCAAAATCCTACTCACTCGTTCTACCATGACGTCGACAGAGGAGACATGTTCCCGCCTTTTGGAACACCACATACTTCCCTCAATCAAGGTTATTTTCCGAGCTTTCGCTCCCACGACAATCGCTTTCAATACGACCAACCAATAATGGATACTTACGAGTACCCCTCTTCTCGCCGCTCTTATTCGCATTCAAGGCGAGACAGATATTCGTCGTCACGTATTCGGCTTCCTTACTCGAACAGGTCACGATCTAGATCATCTTCCCGAGGTTCATATTCCTCACAATCATATTCATCCAGATCAAGATCAAGGTCGTACTCTCCCCAGCGGCGGCGTAATTATAACAATTACAGGACCGTCCACGCATCATCCACTACGCCAACTGTCGTTCAAACTTCGAGGAACTACCCGACTGTAGTGCCCATCAATGGCGGTGTTGGTGGGTACGTCGTCGTCCCTGCCGCCGGTCAAAAACTCCGGGTCGTCGTAAGTCCATTTTTTATTAGGACTTAATGAATGGCGTTGGATCATGTGCCACTTTAGAATCCTTCGAAGAACACCCTACTACGGCGACTCTTGTCTCCCTCTAAATGGGGAATTATGAGGCGAAAGTATTAGAATGTTCATAGTTCATGCTCTGGCTTTTCCATGGTACAACCTATGTTTGTACATATCTCCGTTGGATTTTGAGCGCGATCGTTATCCAATGGACCTGCATAGTACTCAATTGGCTTTTGTGGGAGGTATTGTGGGCGTGTGGGCGTATAGACTTATTTGTGGGCTCCACAGCTCAACAACGTATGCATCATATTTCATCTATTCCGATTTAGGCGCTGCGGTCGAACCGCACATGAATTACAATACACACATTTCATTTCCTATCTAACTTGAACGCTCGCTTCCGGGTGTCAGCCCATCTTCGTCGCTCCCAACATTACGGAGCCATGTCAAACAGCGGCGGGCATTTTCTGCGCCACGGCCTGGGATGTACGGTGCATCGTAATCGGAATCAGCGTTCGTATCTACTGGCGAGTTTGGAACGTCCAAATCTTCCCAGTGTCTATCTCGAGGTTCCTCTTCGCTTTCATGTTGATATAATTTGACTGTGGGCCGCACGCGAATGTGTGGTACGGAGCTGTGATCTTGTGTCTGCTCCACTAGGCGCGGGGTGACTCGGATATCATGATCTGGTTTCTTTCTTTCAGCTATGTGCTGATCAGCGTCTCGATATATTGGGTTTATGTGCGTAGTCGTTGCACTGGGGGGTGACCACGGTCTGGGATGGGTGTGCAGCATACTAGGCGACGCTGTGTTTAGTGATGAGGTTGCTGTACAGCCTCTACCTTCGCCACACGAGTCGGGTAGTGCGTCTCGGGAGGGATTTTGAGCATAATATGGTCTGTGCTGCTGGGGAGGACTTGTGGGCGACGAGCGGGTGTCACTGTCTATTTTTACTGGAGCCTCCCCACTGTTGAGTCGGTCGTTCCCGCTGTTCTCCCGCACAGCGGCAGCGCGCGCGCGCATCCGAGCACGTGCAGCGGCGCGTGAGGCCGCTGTCGCTCCTTTCGACGTCGGCAAAGATGTTGACGACGAGGCCATGATTAAGTATAAGGCAATGACGAGTAGTTGATCCTGCCGAGTATCCAAATGTTGGAATTTCAGATTGCTCTGCAACTGGGTATATAAACCCCCCCTTTGTGGGCGCCCACCATAACGGTGGGCGGACACCCATCCGATTAAGTCGCACGAGCAATGGACGGAAAAACGACTGCTTCAGTAGGTTACTTTTAATAAATATCTAGCCTCGGATGGACGAGCCACGACGTTGGGCTTATACAAAGCAATTGGCAATAGTATGATTGAAAACAGCCTCGTGGAGGTTCGCGGGGATTAAAAACAGAAAGTAGTCTCACCTCTCTCTTTCGCACATGAAGATCCTCGGAGTTAATTATCGTGGTGAATGTTTATGCTCGCCTGTGTAGAGATATCTTTTGAGATTACATAGAATAAGCTACATAGCGCACAGCTTATGTAGTGTTAATAATATTTCTATTTGCGGATCGATGCATCAAAGTCAGTCGCAGTCGCTATGGGCGTCAACTCGACTGAGTACATGCCATACTCATTTCAGTATAGGAGGAAATCGTCTGGCCCTCATATATTCTATTGGTTTGGAACTTTGAATTCCATCTCGGGGCAGAATTTACACGACTGACAATGTTTTGTGGGCGGCGGACTGTCAAATCTGTGAGAATTGGGAATCAGAGCTACTTCAAACATGTGGTGAGCCTGGGCCTCAGTTTCTATCATTATTTTTTTAATGAAAGTTGGTGGGCGCAGATTACTAGAAATGTCCGGGTAAAAAACCTTGGTCATTCGTGTTTTTACCATCAGTGTGCATGCTCAAAAGATAACGATGCGAAGGCAAGTCGACGATTTGAGATAACCGCAAACTAATCAATACTGAATTGCTAGCAGCTACGCATTTCAGATAGATGTAATACTAGCGTCGTTCTACGAGAATCAAACTATTCACAACGAAGAGTCCTGAGATTGTACCCCATTCGAAGTTATCCTACATTGGCCCTTGGGAGTTCTCTCTTCATCTAGAACTCCGACGGCGTATATTATGCGGGCGATGATTCCCATGTCCATAGTGGACGTGTGGTTCGGATTGGTGGTTTCGGTAGTTTTGATAATGAATAGCCCCTGGCGCAGCGCTGTTACTTCGTCTTTTTCGCCCGAAGAGACTTCCCCAGAAGCCCGGAGAGCTCTTACCCCCGCGACTGTGGTTACTGCTATACGCAGAAGGGTCATGCGCCCGAGGAAAAGGCTGCCGCTTGGGTTAATAAGTTTCGCGCGTATAAACGTAAAGGAGCTTACCAGACTGTGCGCATCTTGACCATTCCGTGGGACGATAACCCAACCACCCCGGCCATCGCTTACCGGGACGCCGATGGGCGCTCTCGCCGTGGATTGGACATTGCTTCTTGGGGTGGAGGGGGGTTGAACTATGACACGATAATTGCTCGACTGGGAGGGCGTGTGTGCGCCCGAATGCGGCTGCTGAGTATAATTAAGATGGTGGTGGGGATTGGTGCTACCGTATCTGGTATTGTGCCCCGCATTGTAGTCGCCTGACGTTGGAAAGGTTCCGGTTTGGTGGAGCCTTGCCATCCGGGGATCGCTTGCATCGACGGAATAAGACCGTTGACGGGCGTACGTGGGCCGCGATGAGGTCAGTGCCGTGCGGCTTTGGTGGTGATGGCGATGGTGCTGGGGCGGCTGTGACGAGGCGCGATGCCTGTGCTTGTGTCCATGACCGCCATGATGATGGCTATGACGAGGTGGGGAGGTTGCACGGCTTGCGTTATGGCGGCTAGAATCGTATGGCGCTCGTAAATAATGAGTAGCAGTGGGCTGAGTTCTAGAATTGGTATGACTGCCTTCATACACGGGAAACACTTTCGAACGATTGGGGGGTGGGACAGACCTTTCTCTATCACGTCCTCTGGTGCTTGACGGTAACTGTATGTGCGCCCGGGATACAGGGACATAATCTGGTGGTAAAGGAATATGGTCTATCTCACTTCTGTTGCGATTGCCTCTGAACATAGAACGCAAATTTGACCCAGAAGCGTCTATGTCTTCCCTATGGACTGCACGCGGGAGAGAAGCAGAACGAGGTCGACGAGAACGGTGGTGGTGGTGGTGGTGGTGGTGGTCTCGACTAGCGGATCCTGGTGATTGATCCTGCAAAAAGTGTGCTGCAGCTCGAAGCATAGATCTATGCTCGGTGGAAGGGGGTGTCGTGAAATTAGGATAGGCCTGGAACCCGAAACCAGGAGCATATATTGGCTCGGGAAGCGGAGGTTGAGTAGGCACCAATTTCGTCAGTGGGGCGGGCATGGGGCCTGGAATAGCTGCGTCCAACGTCATAGGTGGTCGGATTGAACTGGGCGATGCAACAGCCGTGCCTACGCGACTCTGAAGATGCCCCTGTGGTGTCTTCTGGTAGGGCATCGTGGCGTTATACGCATATTGTGCTGCCTGAGGATCGGACGCAATGGGAGGGATTGTTCTCTGCAGGGGTGAAATTGAATACGGCGTAGGTCCCAAAGCAGCCATATTTTGTGGAGCGGTCGACGCGCGTACTCGACTCGGATTTACGGTATTTCCAGAGGCGCACTGTGCTGCGTTGACCAGGTTAGGCTCGTACCCAGACCAGCATGCGTCCACGGTGGTACTCGAGGTCCTGGAAGTACTAGACGAAGAGGAAGTAGAGGATGATTGTGCAGATTTTGGGAGAAGTCGAAGCGACAGTGGAGACTCTGAATTTGGACTACGCATATGACTCCTCGCACGTGTTTGTGTCGACACAGCTTGGGCCCATGAGCGTAAACGCTGAGCTTTTTCGTGCTGTTCTTCGAGATTCGGTGTGAGAAGCGCTACCTCTGACATACTGGCAGTATAAGTGAGTTGCACTTGAGACGAGTAGGGAGGCTCTGGCTGACCATCCTGACTCCTTGTAGTTATAGTATCGCCGACAAGCTAATGATTTCGCCTCGAGGAGACACCATGGGACGATATGAAAGCATACTTTGGAGTCGATGACGAAGGAGATTGAAGAATGACTGGAGCGTTGCCGGAGTGACGAGTAGGTAGAAGCCGCTGACATTGAATAAGCTTGCGTAACCGCATTTGTTGCGGTTATTTGCACAAAATTCCCGCGCACCGCAAGCACGCCACTACCGTTCAAGTTTGCGAAGTCGCTCTCAACGGAGTTGTTGGAGTTTTACTTACGGAGTTTTACAATTTCGAGAGAGTCCTGGAGTGGCGAACATGTCAGAATATAAAAAATACATATATATATAGAAGTTTGTTATCAATTATGTCCACTGGTGCCGACATTTCAATACAATAACAGCATAATTTTGTATCAAAGCAGTGTGTTGTCGATATGCCATCAAGTCTAACTTAAGCTGCACGCCCATTCGGCGTCGACAGAAATGGCGTCCACTGCATCAAATTTAATTTACTGCGTTGATTGTATTTATCTTATCTAACTTCATTTTTATTACAGGTACAGAATGGCTGCTAACCCTCTGTTGGGCTTTGAAGAAATATTAAATCGTCCGAGTCCGAGCCTACTTTGGAGATAGGACTTGAAATATCTATGGAAGTTGAGGGACTGTTTGCCCTTTTTGAGTGCAGCTCGTTGAACTGGATCACATCGGCGTTGTGGCGACGTCCAGGCATGCTCAAGCGCTGCGGCTCGGGTCGGCTTGCAATAGCTATGTCCCGGCCTGTCGACGCTGTCCATGCTCGCTTGGTTGCGACACGAAGGATGATCAAAAAGGGCGCGATGACCTAAACAAAGTGCGCGAAGTATCAGTTGGTGTGTTCGTCTAGAAAAATATGGCGAGAGATGGGCACAAACCTGAACCTGGCAAAGGGTGGATAGGAATATATGAGAGATGGGATTGTTCCGCGCGTAGAAACCGATGAAAATGATTGCAACGATTGCGTACACTGCCGAGCTTTCTACGAGGATAGCGGCGGCAGATGTGTACGGTCTAGAGTACTCGTTGTTCCGGCCAAACATTTTCGTCAGACTCCTGCGGTGGAGTAATAAAGGAGTGGCGATGGTGAGTGTTATAGTTACGTTGCATGCGGCTGCCAAAGCAAAATAGGGAAGACCAAGATTGACACTGTTCCAAATAGTGGCAGGGGAGTGGGACACTTGCACGATAAGAAGAACTCCAGATGCTACGAAAGGTTATAAGCAAAATATTCTGGTAAAAACTGTAAATGAGGCTCACCGAGTTCCCCAACATAAAGGATAATTGGCAAAATTAATATAAACCGGACCGGGCGAAGGGAGTTGCTGTATATAATGAAACAGCGATAAAGCTGCATATATATCTTCAGCTACTTTCATGTAATAGAACGCTAAGTCACTGACCAATAGTCCATCTGCTCCCCAGCTAGATACTACTGCACAGATATTACTTGCGAACGTCGTCGGCGATGAGTAGTTTACATTGATCCAATTGACTGGCCCTCCAGGATAATCACGGTGTGTGGTGTATGCAAGTACTTTGTACGACGTGTTTGCCATGATATAGGCCGTACCGATGAGAAACATGACGCATGTGTACACAAAAAATGACATCCTCGAAGAGATGGGCTGCGAGATCGACGACTGCCGCAGAGCGTCTATGCATTGTACGAATAGGACGAAAGCAACGCCTATGAGGGAGGGGCGCAACAATCGATGGGTTAGTGATGATTGGACCGCCTCCGTCAATTATAAATACGTATATCAGTCGGAATTATTACTGACCATAGGCTGCCAACGAGATTAAGAGCCCCACAAGGATGTATTGCTCCTCTTGCGTCGACGGTACAGGGGATGTCGTCGACATGTCGTTCTGCTAACGGGCGGAGGACCGCCCTTGCTGGGAGAAGTCACGGTGGGTGTGAATGGGCAGTGGGGAAGTACTTTTCATATGGAAAAGGGTTAGTTGAGAAGCTATATCGTATATAAATAGCTACTATCTATTGACAGAGCCGCTGAGAAAGCTCGGAAGTCATGCGTCCTCAAGGAAATGTGGCTTCTTTCTGCTGTTGGAAGGCGAGAATGGCCGAGTATAGAACGTCTGCCAACATGAGGCGCCCACGTACCGGTGCTTACATGAAGCGACCAATAATCTGTCCTGGGAGGAGGCGTGATATACCGCCCTCGTCGGGGCAATTGGCAAAGCCAGGTATTTAAATACTGCTCTGCTCTACAGGCCACACGGCATACATTCAGGTCCACTTTGATAATCAAGTATTGAAGCCTTTTAAGAAGACAGTTGGTGAGAGACGCAATCATGCTGATGGTCCCTCCCGTCAAGATACATACTTATTTATTCTTTACTGATGAAAGGATGACACATATCTGAGCGTTCTGATTGCGTGTCAGTTCGTGTCGGGCAAGACGGGATCACGTCGTCTGTTCGTCTGTGTATGGTATTTACGCCCGAGCTCAGAAGAGGGAAATGGAGGTAAATTTTCGATGGCGCGGGGAAGGAGACGCAAAACCGCGACTGGAATACTCGAACTCTACCCTCACTCCATTGGCTCATTGAGAAATCTTCTTATTATGAGGGAGTAAGCAGGCATAAGGACCACCTTCACACGAAGTATCATTGATGGCGCTGATATTGGTGTAAATAATAGACAGCATCACCGCCAACGTCGGTCTTCTCGTTGCCGTCGTACGGGAGATAGCTCGCAGCAATGGCCCCAAATGAGCTGTGTCAATATGAATTTTTTTATCACCAAAGGTGGCAACAACGCAACCAATTCTCTCATTTCATATATATTCTCTGCTAGAGCAAATTTATCACGAGAAGATATCAATTGAACCTAACGACTCAGCCCGTAGTCGCATTTCAGCCACCTTGATGTCGTATCTCCGCGAAGTGGTCTACAACGAATCTTCCAACAGATTGGAATTACTTCCATGATTATTTTGATTCTCTCTTTTCTTGCTCTTTTCAATCGTAGTTCAAATATAAAATTTCATGCGAAATGTGTTCATTTAGCAAGATTCATATGTTTGACACATCTGGCGTTACTCCACTGTACGTACTCCTTACCTTTCTTACCTTTTTGGACAATATCGTTTAGCCTAACACTGTTCACAGAGAACTGGTCTGAAATAGGGGCTGCGCCCGTCGGTCCGAGGCGCGTCACCGCGTCGGGACCACGTGCACTGAAGTTCGAAGTTCGAACGCCACAATTTGAATTTTCTTGTTCGCGCATTCATGTTGCTTGCTTACAGGCAACTTCCATGTATCTTGCTGCCTGACGCATCCCACTCCCTTCTATCAATTTTCTTGGAAAGCGCCCGTGCCAGTGGGTTTAAAAAAGTCAAGGAATAATAAGCCGCGGAAAAGCTCCGTCTCTAAGCCTACACCGTCTTAGCCGTCTTTGGTCGCGTCAGGAGGGAAATTGAACATCGACGGCCACAGGGATGCCCTTGACTATGGATGCGCCTCAGCATCTTGAAGAGCGACTACAATCTATTCGACACGAACTTTTGTCGATCCCCCGCCACTCGAGGTCTCAGAGGCAAGCGGTGGTGCACAATGTACCAACGCGCCACATTCTCCCAGAACGCGTACCAGATGATGTGCTTCGCGAGATTTTTCACATTTGCAGACGGGACATTGATGGGATTCCGACTATGGACACCAACGAGATCCCCATGGTTTTAACTCGCATATCGAGCCGCTGGAGGAGCGTTGCGCTGACGACGCCGCGTTTATGGAACGCCATTCATATCCCAATAGTCAACGTTGAAGCAGGAGACGACAAAGGGCAGTCTATTATGCGGGGACGATTGAAGGAGATATCAGAGTGGCTTCTTTGTCGCTCCGGGGCCCTGCCGCTCCGAATATCGGTTTACCAGCAATCACACTGTGACAGGAACAATCCGTTGGTTGCAGGTATTGTCGACGTGTTGATGCAGTGCCGTGCGCGATGGCAATATCTTGACCTGTCCGGCATATCGAATATACTCCCCTTGGTCTCGGTGGACCCTAGCTCCGTGCCTTTGCTTCGGGGGTTGCGCATCGTCCGCTACGAAGATAATATCGACTCACTGGACCAGAATTTGGAAGGCTGGCATACAGGCCAGGTGTTGACGGCTCCCGTGCTTCGACGATTCTCCGCGATTTCTACGGCTTCATCGTTTTCTACTTGCCAGATAAATTGGTCGCGCCTAACACATCTCTCGTTTACGAATTGCAACTCTTCTCGGAACGACGACCACAGGTTTACCTTTCCTGCGCTGGTAAACGTCCTCCGACGGACGCCACAGCTATTCAGTCTCGTTTTCCACGACACTATACGAGAGATCGATCAGACTAGGGTGACTGCACTCCGCGGTCCCAAAATCCGTCTCCCCTCTCTTGAAGTTCTCGACGTACGCGAGTCTCCGTCAGTCAAGATGGCGAGTCTTTTATACATATTGGTCGTTCCATCGCTCGTCGACTTGACATACATGTACAACGTCATCGTTAGGTGCGACTATCCAGGAGGCGATGATCACGCGGTGTCTGCATTTCGAATTCTCCTCGCGCGCTCGTCAGGGAAGATCCGCCGGCTGAAGACAAACATTCTTCATGTCTACACGACACTCATGGACCACCTTTCTTTCTGCCCGGCGCTGACCATCCTGGAGTTAATGCCGCATCCGTGTATTTATGACCCTGATATACGCGAAACACATTGCACAATCAGCGACAATCTCCTTACGGTGTTGTCCAGCAATGACCCTGCCTGCCGAAACCCATGTCCTGACTTGGAATATCTACGCTGCTTGACGCACTCAACGTTCTCGAGTGACGCCATCATTGCGTTCAGCAGGCAGAGGAAGCTTGCGGGCGATATATCTGGCACACGCACGCAGTTTGTTCTGCATATTGATAAAGGAGTGTCGCGCGTTGCGCATCTGACGGCCGACAACTGGGACCCAAGGACCTTTCAACTGATTTACGAACGGCCATACAGGAAAGGTTTCCCGATGCCCAAGTATTCTATCGATTTGGGGCTAGACAGGGCTTTCCAAAACTGCCCTCTGGTGATATAAGGTGTCGACGTGGACATGCGGGGGAACAAAGTCGCTTTCCTCGTATTTTTGAATCAAAATTCTTACCAAGCAAAATACAGAGTGCGTCGCGAGGTAGCTTCAAGCAATGTTATCGAGTTAGTCATCCATAGTTCGCTTAACAACTGTTACTTACCAATTCCCTCCTCAACCTGCTTAATTTCATGTTTTACCATTCAGGAGATACCTACCCGCCGCGTAATTCAGCTCCGGGGACTTCTAGACGCCTTTCTTCGATGACGCCATGTTTATCAAAAAATAGTCATACAATTCTCTCAATAATGGGTGCGCCGAGGTATAATATAATTTAGTTGGCAGAATATATATTGCAAATAAATGACAGTGAGAGGAGCACTTACCGCGCGGATATTGTTCATCCGTATGTCCACTCACCCGAGAACGCTTACATCTGCCATCCGCTTTCGCCTCTGTCGCAAGATGATAGAGGCGGAATGACGCGTTTTCAAGGCTTGAGCAGAATGAATTCGCCGTTATTGCAGCTGCGCCGGCTGGTAGCTGACAACACTCTGAGCAGCGCAGAAAGATCATGGCCAGTCTTCTACCAGACAGTTTGAAGCGTTTACAGAGAATTGTAGAGATTTTATGTCGAATCAACAAGTAGGCATTTCTATCTTATATCGATCGGAGAGCCAGTATATTACAATTTTTGTCTATGCATTTGTGTGCGTAATCTACAAATCATTTAGAGTTTCTTCTTTCTCTCCCAGCATCGCACAAAGTACCGTACATGTCCTTATAATATCTATTGCTGTCAATCGATCCCTTCTAATGGGCGAGCAAGGAGCGCCCAGTCATTTCTTCCGGAATGGGTAATCCCTGGTTTTTGATCACAGTCAGTATATGCGCTCATCCTATCGGAATAAGAAACGCGTACCATGATATCCAAGATCGTTGGTGCGACATCGCAGATAGCCGGGTCATCTTCCTCCTTGTCTTCTTCCTCCGCCTTCTCCGCCTCGCTCTCTCCCTCTCGCGCTTTTTCACGCGCCTCGCGGTGTTCCGCTTGCACTTTCTTGTTAGGCTTAAACTTGAAACCGTCGCCGGCCATGATGAAAGGCACGGGGTTCGTGGTGTGCGCAGTATGCGGGTTACCCGTGACGGGGTCGCGCATTTGCTCCGCGTTCCCGTGGTCGGCAGTGATGAACAAAACGTAGCCGTTTCGTTTCGCGGCCTCGAATATCGTGCCCACAGCTTTATCGGTGGCGGTTATCGCCTCCACTGCGGCTTCGAAAATGCCTGTGTGGCCGACCATATCTGGTGGTGCGAAGTTGCACATCACGAACTGCTGCGATCCTTCGTCGAGCACCTCAGCGACCTTGTCTGCGACCCCCTGTGCGCTCATCTCAGGTTTCTTGTCATACGTAGCGACCTTCGGTGAAGGAATCATGTGGCGCGTCTCATGAGGGAACTGCTTTTCTACACCACCGTTGAAGAAGAACGTGACGTGCGCATACTTCTCCGTTTCTGAGCCGCAAATTAGTAGTTAGTTTCAAATGGAGACGTGAATTAGGTCACCCACCAGCAATGTGTGCCTGTGTAACTCCCTCTTTACCTAGCCATTCGGCCAGAACGTTCGTCATAGCCTGAGGGGGAAAAGCCACCGAGAACGGGAATTCGGCGTTGTAGCGCGACATCGTCGAGATGTTCTGCAAACGTATGAGAAGTTTGATCATCCTGAAAAGTGCGGTCGTACCAAATCCTTAGGAATCTTGATATCAATTGGCTTGTCAGGCATACCAAAGATGGAGACAATTTCGCGCATCCGGTCCGAGCGATAATTGAAGAAAAACAAAGTATCACCGTCTAAAGATAGAAAATGTCGGTTGTCCACGGAAGCTGGAGCTAAAAATAAAAAATCATGGCGCACCTTTGATTCTGCCCTTGTCGCCGTCGACGATGATAGGCTTCAGGAATTCGTCCGTGACATCCTTTGCGTAGTTCTCCTCGATGACCTTAATCAACCCCTCTTGGCCACCCTCCACCTTCTCGCCCACTCCTTCAAGCAAGCCATCAAGAGCGATCTTGACTCGATCCCAGCGCTTGTCGCGGTCCATAGCGTAATACCGCCCTACCACCGTCGCGATTTCACCGTAGCCCAGTTTCTTAATAAAGTCTAGCAATTCTTGTGCATATTTCGCCGCGGAGCGCGGTGCGGTGTCCCGTCCGTCGCCGAGGAAGTGAATGTACGTCTCAGGAACCCCCTGCTCCTTTGCGGTCTCCAGCAGTGCAAAGAGATGACGGATATGCGAGTGCACTCCACCGTCGGATACCTACCAAAAATAAATCAAATCGCTCAGAAAATATAAGATTGCAATTGCGTACTAGTCCAATAGCATGCAGGCGGCCGGTCGTCTCCTTCGCTCGCTGGCAGGAGGCGATGAGGGCCGGGTTTTTGTGAAATTGACGCTTTTTGATGCTCATGTCGATGCGCACAATATCCTGCCAGACGATGCGTCCCGCGCCGATGTTCAAATGCCCCACCTCAGAATTGCCCATCAGGCCTTCGCTGAGTCCGACGGCCGTACCGCTGGCGAGAAGCGGCTCGAATGCATAATCCTTCTCAAGAGCGTCCATTACCGGTGTCTGCGCTGCAGCAATCGCGTTCCCTTCCTCGGGTGTGGCTCCGGAGATGCCCCAACCATCGTGAACGCTGTTGGGTAGCCAGTGCGTTAGTTGTATCCTGATACGTTTGGGGTGGCACGTACATAAGGCAGACTTTGTTTTTTACTGTTGCAGTCATGGTAGTTTGAAGACAAAGGGCCTGATTGGCCTCGAATCGCCTCAGGGTGCCGTTTTACTGACCGGGGATCGGTAATTTATCGGGAAGGATGACGTTATCAATCACCTCGGCTTATCGGATCACTTTTCCAGGTCAGCCTTGGGTCAGCCTGGGTCAACTTATTTTTGATTAGATCTATGCTCAGAAAGATACAAAATTCTAGAGCTTCTGTCTAGCCCAAGAGGAAGGATATTAAACTCAAACCTGTCAGGTTTCAGTGACCTTCTTTTGTGTTTATTTTGCTTGTGCGCTTCTGTTCTATGCTCAAGGTCAAGCTATTATTTTATGCGAGTTTTACTCCGTTGGGCAACCATTGAATATCAGTAGCAATTTTGAACCAGGTCCCTTGAAAGAATTTCTCGATTCCCTGTGGACAGTTCCGTCCGTTTCGCAAATTATACGACGATATAGATGTAGTAACGTCGGAAAATCTGATAGTACACGACTAGGATAATTCCGAAGATTTTATAGTATAAGCTGACCTCTTCACAAAACGAGAAATTTCTAGCTGTGGCTTCTCCTGGTGGCAGTCACACTTCAGCTGGAAATTCAAATTATCTCCGCTATATTTGTGTCTATGCTCATTCCGGACAGCTATAAAATTCTATTTAACTACATACTGCATCCACTGGCTTCACATTGTCTAAGCCCATATATTGGAAGCTAAACGCAAGTCGAACAGCTATGCTGAGTTCAATTACATGCATGCCAAGTTTTTGAAATTACCAGAGCTCTCCGCCTACACTGCGTTTAAATTCTGCGTAACTATAGGCGCATTCCGTATTGCCCATGCCACACGGACTGATTATATTCATCTAGAAAAACCACCTCTCGTCCGCTTCGCTTCTCAGAGACGATGGACGCACGTAGGTGTTTGGCGTATTAGTTTATTGCGTCAATTAGCGTCAGCACAATTTCTTCTGTATTTCTATTGAGTAGTAACTACATTTAATTCTGGGGGCGTATTGCGATATTCCGATGATTTATAGGCTGAGCAGGAAGTTATAGTTACGCTTGTTGGTCATGAAATGAAGAGATTATCCAGAGGATGTAGTCACTACCTTATCGACTACATCCTATCGACTCAACACATTTATTTAAATTTGGACTGCAAGCAAGGGTATTCAATGTCCATCTGCGAGGGTTGAATAGCCCTGAATGTGCCACGAGTCCACAAAAACGCAGCTTGTAAAACTGTATCACGTATTACTCTGAGCACACGCTTCAAAATCTACTCAAAATCTACCGGCCGATTTTGAGCCAATCCCACTTTCCACATATTTATACTTCCCCACTAGCATGACAGAAGGCGCGGCACTGTGACTTCATTTTCTTTCTGACGGCCACAAGTTAATAACGATCATGGTCTTTGAAATTTGAAGGTCAAATATTCCAACATTCATTTAATTGCGAGCGTATTAGGCGGCTTTTCTTGTGTTGTTCCTGGCGGCAGTTGGGGCCCGAGCATCCATTTTCATCAGACATGGGTATGAGGTGCGATTTGGCGCCCTTTAGTCCGTTTGAGAAAGATGCTGACTACCACTCTATTACTACTACTACTACTTATTTAAACTATGCCATCTAATGTATTGCAGAGAATAGTCTCTCAAAGGCAGACCCCGATAGCGTTGTTCAAGCGCTGTTGATGACAACAGTCGATCAACTTACGCAGCGTATGATGGCCAGTCCTGGTGCATGTGCATGAGGCCTTGAGGGCCGAGGCTATGTATGTTGTGATCGGATTTATGGGTGAAAGGCTGATACGCTTTTGTCCGCCGATAACACTACACGCGATTACAGAACTTTTCCAGAATTCGCTTGATATTCTGTAATCGGGCTGACATCCTACGAAAATAACACTGCCGGTGAGCCGTGTCAAACGCAACAGCCCCGCAGTTGGCTTCCCGAGTGTCAGAAGCACGCGGGTGACAGGTGTGGGTCCACAGATTGATGGATCGCTCGCGGAGTCGCGATCATCGAACTCTGCCTATCAGAGACTACCTATCTACGGTTGACGGGTGGGCCCAGGTCTACATTAGGAAGGGGAGATCCAATTTCGGTTTTCGAAATGGAGTGTTAGGGGGCGCTGGCACCGCGGCGTATATTATTCTCAGTAATACCTCTACTGGTAACCTCATGTGTGACTCTTTGAGTCGCTTTTGGGACTCGGTACCTGCTTCTGACGTAGCTGCGCCCTCAATTTTAATATTTATGGCAGGTCTCTTTTGAGCTCAACTAAAACTGCGTACACCTTG
>JAEKIV010000276.1:0-40973 GCA_016801325.1 Hypholoma fasciculare
ATTATAATTATAAATTTCAGAGTGTTGTTGCCAAAAATTGATAATCGGCTTAGGGTGTCCCATTGACCGCCGTTACACTGTACCTTCACCTTTTTCGAATTTCAGTCGGACGTTCGTGGGCGTGGGCGCGTCGCATGACATACCTCTACCCATTAGAACCCAATTTTGTACCATATTTCTGAGCATGGATTTCGTTGAATCTCTAGCTACTTACACGCACGCCAAACGCACGCGAACGTTGAGAGAACACCGCGAGCCGCGTCGGCGCGTCCCGTGCGAAGTTGCATTCGGAAACGATGCACGGCGATCCGGGCCGTAAAGGTGGCCCGTGCGCGATGGGGTGCTGGAATGCCTCCGAGTCGCTTCCTTTCCTTTCCATGATCCCCCCTCTGCTCCCAAGCTATCGTTCGCCTTGAGAATCCCCATGTCACACTCTGCGTATGTCAATTATTCGTAGGTGGGGTTGAGGTGGGGAGCTTCAAGGGAGTTTAGGTGTTGTTTAGGTGGGCATAATGACCAGCTTGTGTGCGCTTACGTCACCGCATGACCTGCATGGTCCTCGGTCGCCGCGAGGGATTATTTACGTTTTAGGAAGTTTGGGCACTGCGACAGTGCTACCTTCACAGTCATTGTTGCTGCATGTTCAGATTCATTTCTAGACCCCGACTGAAACCACCATTACTTCTTCCATCACCTTATCCTCTCCCTCCATCGATCCGATTATCTGTTGCTCCCTCACTGTCCAAATCAATGGCGACATTGGTTAGCGCCGATTGGGAGGCTGTAAAGAAACCGGGTGCTGTCCCATATCAAGTTTTCACCAAACCCATCGTGAAATCCGAACAAGACGATAGAGATTATCGCATAATACAACTTGAAAATGGACTCCAGGCCACTCTAGTTCATGACGCGAACGCGGATAAAGCAGCTGCCAGCCTCGACGTCGCAGTGGGCCACCTTTATGATCCAGTGCGTTGCCCATGCCACCAAACTTCTCACTTGAGCTTATCACTCCATCTAGGATGATATGCCAGGCCTCGCCCATTTTTGTGAACATCTTCTGTTTATGGTGAGTATCCAATGATGTTGTACTCTCAATTCAATCTGATATGAAAACTATTTTAGGGAACGGAAACGTTTCCTCAAGAAAATGAATATTCCGAGGTATATATTCGATCTCTAGAGCTGCATATCAGTCTAATGCCCCACGTAGTTCCTCTCCAAGAATAATGGGAGTTCAAATGCTTATACTTCCACCTCAAACACAAACTATTATTTTAACGTTGCCACATCTGCGCTTCCAGGTGCCCTAGAGAGATTTTCTGCCTTCTTCCATTGCCCGACGTTCTCCCCATCCTGCACCTCTCGCGAACTTAATGCTGTTGATTCAGAGCACAAGAAAAATCATCAGGCTGATATGTGGCGCATCTTCCAGCTAAACAAGCATCTTACGAAACCAAATCATCCCTGGAAAAAATTCGGCAGTGGAAATCGTGATAGTTTGTCGAAAGCAGCAAAGGACGCCCAAGAGAAAACGAAGCCGTCAGCAAACTCCGCTTCTGAAAGTCAGGCCCCTGCTTCGCCTCCCATGACCACACGCACCAGCTCTGAGAGCTCAACTAACAGCGAGCTTGATGCCGATGGCGGTGCAGTTGGTCGCGAGACGCGTCGTAGGCTGGTTGAATGGTGGAGCAAAGAATATTGTGCCAGTAGAATGCGATTATCCATAGTCGGAAAAGGTAAAGATCAACAGTCTCATTTAATCGTACACTTACTGAATTCACCTTCTTCAGAGTCGTTGGACGACCTTGCTGATCTCGCGGCCTCCTTATTTTCGCCTATTCCAAATCGTGGATGTGAACCTCTTCCAATGATCAACGATCATCCATTTGGGCCTGGGGAGAAAGGGGTACATTCTGTGAATAATATTGATACGTACAATCTAGCTAACTAAATGTTTCAATCAGACTCTCGTTTCGGTACAGACAATCATGGCTTTCCACGCTCTGGAGATATCATTCCCCTTGGAATATCAAGCGCCCCTTTGGAAGTACAAACCTGCCAACTTCCTTTCGCACTTTGTTGGACATGAAGGACCTGGGTCGTTGCATTCTTATCTCAAGAACAAACATTGGGTTACTTCCCTGAGTTGTGGACCGCAAAATTTGGCACGAGGTTTTGCAATGTTTAAAGTCACTATTTATCTGACACCGGAAGGTTTCGGTGAGTCCCTTTTAATTTCTTTTGACATCTATATTCATAAAAAATGGTAGAAAACTATCGCTCTGTAATTTTGGCTGCATACAAGTACATTGAACTCCTGAAATCGGCAACCCTAGAGCCATACCATCATCACGAAGTGGTCAAGCTGTCGTCGATTCGATTCCGCTTCGCAGAGAAAAGACGCCCTGACGATTACGCTACTTGGATCTCGGAACACATGGCCTGGCCCGTACCTCGCGAACTTTTACTCACTGCTCCCCGCCTTACATGGGACTGGGAAAGCGAGGAAGAGAAACAGAAGGATGAAGAAATAGTTAAGAAATACTTGAACCAATTTCACATCAGCGAGAGTCGAGTCGTCTTGATGGCGAAACGGGAGGACCATGTCAAACTCCATCCTAATCTTGAATGGGAAAAAGAGCCATGGTATGGTACCGATTACGCCGTCCAAAGGTTCGATGACGCCTTTGTCGCTGAAGTAAGCGGTCATTCGTCGGACGAAAAGATTGAAATAATCAATTAATGTTGTTATGCAGGCCCAAAAAAAGAACGACATAGCTGAATTCTTCCTCCCCGGTCCCAACGAGTTTATCCCGACTAACCTGGAGGTTGAAAAGAAGGAGATTTCAGAGGTAGACCCATAAACTTTTGATACTGCTGTTATCTAATCATTTTTTCCAGCCGGCGAAGCGGCCTCATCTTATTCGCGAAACCCCGTTATCCGCTTTGTGGCACAAGAAAGATGATACATTTTGGGTACCAAAAGCCCACGTTGTTATCGATTTACGAAGGTATGACTCTCAGAATTTTCATGAGCGGTCATAATCATATTCTGTATTATTATTTTTTAGCTCTGTGGCCAACGCATCCGCACGCTCCGTGGTGCTCACACGGTATGTTTTAAGAGCTCGACGCATGGTGAAAACGCTGTTAATCGTCGGTTTAGCCTCTTCTCCGACCTCGTTAATGACTCGTTGACTGAGTTCGCGTACGACGCAGACCTAGCTGGACTGTCGTATAATTTCTCTCCCCATGCTGCTGGCCTGTTCATCACTATGAATGGATACAATGATAAATTATCCGTCTTAGTTCGCCATGTCGTCGAGAAAGTCAAAAACATCGCCGTTGATTCAAAGAGACTTGCCGTCGTCAAAGAGGAGGTCAGTACATCCAACGTCTCGGTAATATATGTCTGATAAACTTGCAATAGGCTCGGAGAGAATGGGAAAACTTTTTCCTTGGACAGTCGTACTCCCTTTCCGATTGGCACGCGCGCTATTTGTTGTCAGAACGACAATGGACGATGGAAGAAAAACTAAAAGAGCTTGGTTGTGAGTTTTGCACGATTTGTCGTTCTTGATAGTATTTTAATGCATCTTCAGCTACTACTGCCTCTGAGGTTCAAGAACATATAAAGGCACTTCTGTCACAAGTTAACTCCAGAATATTTGCAGCCGGAAACCTCTATAAAGATGAAGCAATCAAAATTGCTGAGATCGTCGAAGAAGGCCTTGGCCGATCGCCTCTTTCACCTACTCAATTAAATGAGCGGTGTCTAATACTGCCTGAAGGTAGTGTATCTCGTTGTTTTCTCATCTTAACTTCTTATTGATCTAATAAATCAGAGTCAAACTTCATATATTCTTCTGATATACCGAATCCCAACCAGGCAAACTCATCGCTGACATACTACCTGCACTTTGGACCCATCACTGACCAAAGACTGCGTGTCACATCGGCCCTGCTCACACAAATTCTGACGGAACCTGCCTTCAACATTCTTCGAACTCGGGAACAGCTGGGCTATGTCGTCTCGTGCTCTGCTTGGACCTTACCTGGAGCCAGTGAAAAGGGCTTGCGCGTCGTAGTTCAAAGTGAAAAAAAGCCTGAACATCTCGAAAACCGCGTTGAAGCTTTCTTGGATGAAATGAAGACAAAACTGGAAGGGATGTCCGAAGAGGAGTTTGCTTCTCATAGAAGTGGTTTACAGAAGAAGTGGCTTGAAGCCAACAAAAACCTTGCTGAAGAAGTATCAAAATATCTGGTATTTATCAATAATGGGCAATGGGATTTCCTTCGAAGTGAGTATCGGACATTGAATCTGGAACTCGAAGCTAATGGGTACGCTATAGATCAAAAGGATGCGGATTTGTTGCAGACGATCACAAAAGCCGAACTTCTCCATCTTTTCTTTGCTCGGGTGCACCCGTCATCCCAAACTCGGGCAAAGCTATCTGTTCATATGCTTTCCAAAAAGCCGCGCCCAAAGCAGGTCAGCGCTGCTGCTGCGGAAGCTTTCGAGACTTTATTGCGCCAAGAACTGCCGGAACTCGACGTGAAAGCGTGGAAGAGCTCTATCACGAGCAACAATCCTACGGTAGTCGAATTTGGCCAATATTGGTTGAAGAACTTGAAACTCGAGACTGCTCAAAAGCTGTTGGTTCAACTGCCGGGCATTGTTGCACAGCATCCCATTGAAGGAGATGCTGCAGACCAGAAAAGGATGAACGCCACATACATAGAAGATACAGATGCTTTCCGAGCCAGCCTTAAGGTTTCCGAATACCCTGGCCCCATGGTAGAGTGGAATGACCTCCCAACTCCGCGATTCTGAACATTCGAGAGATTGGGCATATAATTACTTGTATATTTAAAGACATGTATCTCTTTGCTTTGGAGTTGTGAAGAATGGCCATTTGTATCGCGCTATCGAAAATTGACATGATCTGAATGTGACACTGAATATACAATAGAATAGTAAGGAAATGCGAGGGACAGCAAAGGTCTGCGTATGAGATACAAAGCGAAACAAACCACGATCTAACAAAATGTACCAGACAGAAAAGAAAATAGGACACGTTGTACGCAGCGCCACCGACTGAGCGTATGGCGGGGGTATATTCTCACTTTCGTCGCGCATCCTTCGCCCTGGGTGGTTGAGGAACCACAAAGTTTTTAGCGCGTCGGAAGAGCAGGACATGTGGCTCAGGAGCTGGAATGAATGGGTAAGAGTTTATTTCCATGGAGAGTTGATAGACCTACCATGAACTTCATAGTGTTCCCATCCAAGGCTTTGCGTAATGCCAATCCCTCGCCATTCTTGCTCCGTGAGCAGGCGCAGCACGCCGGAGTCATCAGGACTGAAGTACTCTTTGGGAATCATCTTCAAGAGTCCCTTCGGTAGAATAACATGGCGGTATTCGAATTCATCGTCCGAGTAACGATCCGAATAGTGAATCCTGATAACTAGGTTGGATGTGAATGATGGCACGGTCGCAGGACACTGACTTTTCGATGTATTCTTCCAATTTGCGAGCCATTTCCTTCTGCTGAGCAGCTTGCGAGGCCTGAGCAGTCATTGTGATTTAAATACAGATACTAGAGATATTGATGAGTAGGCGATGGATGCGGGCGAAGGATGTTGCGGTCAAGGTTCAAGTCCAAGATTAGGTCGAGACTCGAGAGAGTGGTTAATTTACGCGCGCGATGCCCGTCACGGTCACACGACAACATTCAGATCACGTGTCGGAACGCGCTTGAAATGAAAGCGCGTCACTACTAAGCACTTTCAAAGTTTAACTTTGTCCTCCCATCCCATCTGGAATGCCTCGAATGATACTGTGATTCATCAATGGAAGACGATTACTATGGAAATGCTATTGATCTTGAATATTCTGAAGACTTTTGCTCAGATGACGTACACCTTCACAATCGAAGGGATTCGCTCCCGGTTTTAGACGACTTCTACGATCTTAAGAATGACCTCGGTAAGTATATGCGCATCAACACAAGAAATTGACATTTTTACAGAAGAAGATTCTTCTTCATACTCTCTTGAGATGGGAATGGTGCCCAATAATGCCCCACACCTCTCCCGCGACCATCGTAATGTTCTGCTGGATAGCAACCCCAGATCACTGGCTGCGTTTTCGAACAATGGTCGAATGTACGACCCTCTGGATGCTTCACCGATATCTCGCAATCAGAAATTCAGCAGAAAAACCTCTCTTCGTAAGTGCTGCCCATACTTTCAACGTTAATTCATCTACATACCATCCACATATGCCACATAAGAAACATCCCATCCCCGAGATGGCGTATCACCGAGTTCGTATCCCTGGCCTGGTAGCAGCCGGGTGCCCGTGCGACAGCAGCAAGAGGCTGAGTCCCAGGGTCAAGATACAGAAAATCGCTCCAAACCCAGAAATTCCTATGGTATTAGACTGCGGCCAGTATCAGAGCTACGTACGACTATTTTCCAGTACATTTAACGCGCATACACTCACCTCAGACCCATTTAGCTGATATATATCGAACGATATTCAAATTTGGAGTCTTTAATGCAGTGCAGTCTACTTGTTTCGACGAGGTACATGCCCTTGAAATTACGCCATTCAGCATTTTCATGTTGTTCTTGACTAGGTTATGAACCACAACAAAAATCTGGTATGAAAGAATATAATCTCCATTGAAAAACCACAATCCATATTAGGCTGTAGGTCATCAGTGGTACGCTACGTCACAATTGCTAGTTCGTTTCAGGTATATCTCACGCTCTGTTGCTTTCAGCGCCCACTGGTAGTGGAAAGACAGCCCTCTTCGAGCTGGGTTTGATTCGAATGCTCGTAGAAAACAAGAGATCAGGAAACATGTCCAAATGTGTCTATGTTGCGCCCACTAAAGTCGGTAATTAATGATATGATGCATTCTTCTCACTAAAACTGATAATGTATTCATGTAGGCTTTATGCTCCGAAAGGTTTCAAGATTGGGCTGCAAAGCTCGAACCGATCGGTTTGAAATGTTGTGGCCATCTGGGTCAACTGTTCAGCGTCTATGCTCATAATCAAATAGGTTGCGAATTGACAGGAGATACTATGACCTTTGGAAATAACGCTTGGGGTGATGCAAAGAACGCGGCGATCATGTATGAGACCTGTTCTCCAATAAAGGACCGACCCATGAGCTTATCTTCCACGGCTTAGAGTGACTACTGTCAGCCTTTCGAGGATACTAAATACCGAAGCTCTGCTCAAACTTTCTATTACAGTGCGAGAAGTGGGATAGTCTAACACGAAATTGGTATTTCTTTACATGCGGCATGCCTTGCAGTTTCATCTCATAAAATTTGTAGGTATGATCACGAGCAGATTCTTTCTCAGATTACGTTGTTTCTAGTGGACGAGGTAGTGTCGGGAACAATTAATCTACAAAGGAGTTTTACCGACGTCAGTATGCCAGGTACACATTTTGAACGAATCTCGTGGGAGTACTCTGGAAGTTGTCATCTCGCGAATGAAGCTTCGAGGGTCTTCAGTGCGCTTTATTCTGGTCTCAGCAACCGTCCCAAACATCCAAGATGTTGCCCGATGGATTGAATGTGGTACTGGGGAATCGGCTCCTGCCGTGGTCTTTGAGGTAAGCGCGCAATATTTCATAAGAATAAACTTAACTGACTGTTCTCCCAAGTTCGGCGATGAATATAGACCTTGTAAACTGACCAGACATGTTATTGGTGTCCATCGCCGAAACGGGACTAATGACTTTGCATTTGCAAATGTGCTTGATGCCGTTATATATTCCAATCTGCAGCAGTTTTCGGTTGGCAAACCAATTTTAGTCTTCTGCGCCACTCGAAAAGGTACTGAATAATGCAGTGCTAGATCCATTCTGATTTAGCTTTCAGGGGTGTTTGTTACTGCAGAGCGATTGATGAAGGATTTTTCAGAGGCCGAAGGCAAAAAATCAAATACGCCATGGTCTCGCCCCTCAAGGTTAAGATTTATCTTTTTTATGCAGTCGCAAATACTGATAGTTTTGAAAGGATCAATCATACGTTTTGTGACAAACGACTTGACGGTAAACAGGTAGCAGAATACTGCTAAAAACATCGCTTATATTCCCGTAGAATTCGCTTGCGCTGGCATTGGAGTGCACCATGCCGGTCTCGTGATGGAGGACCGAAAGGCCACTGAACATCTTTACTTAAACAAAGTGCTGCGCGTCCTCATAGCTACATCAGTATGTACAGGCAATGAGTCGGAAACAGCACGAATTTATGCTGATATCTTTTTTCTAGACTCTGGCCGTGGGCGTCAATCTGCGTGCGTTTGATCACTCTAGCGCTTGGCTGTAGATTTTATTGAGACTTCAATTTAGCCGCGCAGATGGTCGTTATAAAGGGAACTCATGTTTTTCAAAATGGCGTTTCAAAGGAATATTCAGATCTTGATGTTATGCAGATGCTTGGGCGCGCTGTAAGCTTTCTGTCCTTCGGTTGGCTCACTCAAGCTCATGTAACGTAGGGTAGGCCTCAATTTGGTGCGTGGCGTTGAACAAAAACTTTAAGAAGCAGTGTTAGATGCTATTTTCTTGTTAGACAAGGAAGGAACGGCAGTCATCATATGTGAAAATGAGCTGGTACAGAAATACAAAGCCCTAGCTCATGGGACCACTATTCTTGAAAGCTCGTTACACACGAACTTGGTTGAGCATCTGAACTCTGAAATAGGTCTCAAAACCATCACCAACGTTGAAACTGCGAAAGTATGGCTCCGGAGCTCGTTTCTCTATCAGAGAATGCAGAGCAATCCAAATTTTTACTCGCTGGACACTCACATCGGCAGCGACCAGAAGACTTATCAGGAGAATGTGGACGACATCATCATGAAAAGCATCACTAGACTGAAAAAGTCGCAGCTTGTTGACCACGTTGAAAACGGACCTAACAGCGGAAAGCTGTCAGCTACTCCCTTCGGAGAAATCATGAGCAAGGTATGCCATTCTATGCGCTTGATGTTTTTCTCTTGTTATTTTTTCCTTTTCACAGATGTATATACGTCGCGCTACAGTCAGTTTCTCATAGACTTCAATGTTGGCTCAAATTTATATCTCGTTTTAGATGGACCTTATTTTAGCGATGCCAAAGGGATCTAGTCTGCGAGAAATTGTTTGTCGCAAAGCAGTTTTCTGCATATTACTTAGTCATTTCTATTTATTCATAGATGGAAGGAATTTGCGGTGCAGAGGAGTGTGTTAACTGTTTACTAAGATGTATAGGTTCTAATATCATAATAGGTTCCTAGACGTCAAGCTAAGAGCTTCAGAGAAATCAGAAAGCCATTCATCTTCCAGTGCATCAGATATAACGGTCTAAAATCTTTCTAGGTTTTCAATGCTCTGCGAAAGGATCCTGATATTCGGTTTGAAATAAACAAAGTTGAAATTACAACTCACAAGGTCTTCTTGCTGGTCCAGGTCAGTATCCACCTCGGTCTTAGATCTGCATGTCATTTTAAACATTCGTAGGCGATTCTGGGTGGGATTAACTTACACGAATACAAGACGCCGGAAAGCCAACCTCAGTTGGAAGCTTTTTCTGTCTTCAAACATATATCAAGAATTGCAAGAGGTTGGATACCTACGTGTTGACGTTGCGATCGCTACTCAAAATTCATGAACTGCAGCTTTCCTCGATGTCTCCATGACAAAAAAGGACGGGGCAGCTATTAAGCACTCCCTTGAACTGCACGCGCATTCACCCACTTCATGATGCCCAACTCACATAATCCTACGACAGTTTGCGATGTCTAACGGCGAAGGCATGGGAAGATCGAGCTGTTGTGTTGCGGCAGATCGAACAAATGGGCGAAAAGTCGTATGTATCTACTTTAAACCTTCTCAATACTTGTGTCTGTGCTCAAATTCTCTCCCTGGTCAAGAATCAAGGTACTACTCTCGTCCTCATTCTTAATTCCGAAATTCTCAACGATCTAGGTCTTGGCTGAGAACGGCATCAACTCCCTCAGTATTCTACGCAAACAAACACCCCCGAGGATAGAAATGGTATTCAGATCTGAACAATCTACGCTAAATTTCATGATCAGCTAACATGCACATACTTCACACAGCTACTGAATCGACGCCCTCCTTTTGGCACAGATATCCTTGCCTCTGTCGCAGATTTACCTCAATACGCTTTGAACATAAAGGAAATCGGAGTGCATTCAGATGGCGGAAGGAGTGCAGTCCAGATCGACTTACTTATCAAATGTGGTTTATTATCAAACCAATCCGCAGAATCCAAGAGGACAAAGAAAACACGATCTCGAGCATACCAGACGACAGTTGTATTGACTCTCACGTCTGACCTAGATCTCGTTGATCTTCGGCGCATACCGTGAGTTAATAATGTTGCTTTAACGCCGTTGGATATAATGTAATTCATCTTTGTGCAGAACGAAAGCTCTTAAGAGCGCAAAGTCATTCGAGATCACGGCGGATTTGAAGAAGCCAAGCCAATATATTATTGTCATTATCACCTCTGTAAGTTAGCAAATGTCGGGAAAAACTTATGAGTTGAATTTTGGCTGCTCAGGAAACCATCGCCGGAGTTTCTTTGCAAGAAATATACAAACCAACTGTATTGCCCAGCGAATATCCCGTCCTGGATACGCGCCCTATTTCATCTGTGGTTAATCGCGTGCAACCCTGCGCTCTTATGTACTCGCTCATCCATCCTGTTACAGGATATGGATCTCGCTGGCCTCGAAGACGACCCTGATTTTTGGAACATGACACTAGAAAGTAGCAGCGCCGTCGGGCCTGCTCCATTGGAAACAACTAAAGTCGAGGGTAAATTTTGGTTTACTTGCGCGACTCCGATAACCATTTTCTATGTCTTTCTTTTTCAGAAATAAAACCAGAGAAAATTATGACATCGCCCCGAAAGCTCAAAGATCCTCAGCAAAGTGCTACCAGGAAACATCTCCCAAGTACGACATCTGAAGCAAGATACGAATGTAATCACAATTGCAAAGACAAGACCAAATGTCGACATTACTGGTGCGTTTAGGTTGCTCGAGGATACGGATGGATCATTGACTGTATATCATATGCATTAGCTGCCGTGAGGGCGTCTCGGAGTCTACGGCATCGAAATCCAAGGCGTCAGTCTCCCAAGAGCCCCCACCAAAACGTGGCTCGACTATTCAAAGACTCCATACCCCGTCAAATACTTCGTCTGCAAGCAAGAGAAATGATGAAAGCATCCTAAATCTACTTCATGAACATTCCCAAGTCGCTCAAAATCTTAAACTTGCTGATGGGAAAAGGCTAAAGATGGAGGCAACACGCCCGCCTAAGCGCAAACGGCGAACTCCCTTGAAAATTGACATCCCTTTCACCCAGTTGGCAACCAAGGAGCAGGACGACCTTGGAGGCTTTAATCTTTCCGATGCTTATAGCGACTCTGACGAGCTGCCCGAAAGTATCATACCTCTTCCTACAAGCTCTCGAGAAAAGCAAAAAGGTATCTGCTGATCTATTTTTGTGAGCATTATTCTCATTTTGGATTATTGCAGTCGACCAAGCGTCCTCGCCCAACAAGAAACAGCCCTCGGAAGAGCCTAAGAAACGCGCTAAATACAGTCAGATAAAAGAAGTGAGAAAATGTTACGAGCCCAACTGATTTTACAGACTTATCTATACCAGATTTTTCATTCACCGGTGGTGGAGCCACAGTCCTTGGTTCTCGCTGATGCTTCGGACAGTGATAGTTCCGTTGAAATTTCTACCCCTGTCAAATCAGCGGAGAGAAACATTTCACCAGCTCATTACGTGCAGTCAAAGAAAGCAGAAAACCCCTTCCCTGCCGTAAATGATACGGGGGATTTGACCATGGAACCGTCTCCTAGACATCACTCGACGTTCTCTGCAATAAGCGCAGGAACTGAATCTGCACAGAACGAACAATCTCCCGAAGAAGACATCGAATTCAAAGACTTGGAAGACT
Source organism: Hypholoma fasciculare (assembly GCA_016801325.1). NCBI lineage: Eukaryota > Fungi > Basidiomycota > Agaricomycetes > Agaricales > Strophariaceae > Hypholoma > Hypholoma fasciculare. The sequence continues at coordinate 12,016 of JAEKIV010000276.1, forward strand.
GGCTGCATGAATGCGTTGAGATCACGTAGGTGGACTTTGCCCTGTTGTATTTTGAAGACTACAAATTGTGTCTGTAATATTGCGAATGAGCTACATTATGTTATGGGATAAGATGTGGATATAAATTAAGAAGTCATGGGTGGTGGGTGGTCGCTTTGGTCTTGTTCGGGATCTACAAAGACCGTTAACGAGCCTCTAAGCCGTTCATCCCACTGTACTGCAGCAGATGGCTTGACAATGTCCCATCCGTGCACATCATCCCTCCACCGCCGCTCCTTCTTCAATCGCTCAGCTCGGAGCTCGACTTCGGTCGGAGGGGGGTTCTCGTATTCTTCTTTTGTCGACTCACGAGTACCTCGGGCAAGTTCGCGAGCGGTGGCCAACTTTTTGGGCAAGGCCTCATAGTATTTCTGGCGAACCTTGTCCGTGTCTTCGGAAAACTTGTCCAATGACTTTTTGTAGAAACCCTCGGCTTCTTTGTCAAAGTCGAGGTCACCGAGGTCCACGGGGGGCGCCGGCTCAGACATTGCCGAGGAAGGGACGAAATCTACTGTGTCCTCGGGGATATTCACCGGGCGCGTGTTTCCCATGACCAAACGGTAGCCGGCCTCCGCACCGGAATGGACTTTGTGTCGCTGGTTGAAGAAGCCCCATATCATGAGGGGGATCTGGGTTATGCCGATGTAATTTGTGAATGGCACCAGGAGTAGGGGCGGAAGCGGTGGGATGACCGACGGTGGGGCGCTGGGTGTGGGGGGCGTGTTCGATGTGTGAAGTTGGGAGTGCGTTGGTTTCGACTGCATTTGCAGAGGAGAGAACACAGGCGAGGCGTGCGGGGAGAGCGGCGCCTGCCGGAGCGAGCCCGCAGGTGCGTCGGCGTCGGCGTCGGCGTCTGCCATGTCCGCGGGGTCGGCCGGCTCGTCGAAGTGCGCGTCGTTCTCGAGGACGCGCGCGAGCGCATCGTCCGCGTCGACGGGCTCGAGGCCGGCGGTCCAGCCCTTGCAGACGCCGGCCATGTACTCCTTGAACGTCGGGCGCCCGATGAGGACGACGCCGCCCCCGAGGGCGTGCTGCGCGCGGGCGGCGACGGGGCGGTAGGTCGGCAGCATCTTGCGCGCCTCGGGGTCGACGTCGAGCCCGAGGGCGAGGCGCCGCTGGAGGCGCGTGTCCTCGGCGACGCGCGCGGCGATGTCGCCGTGGCGCTTGCCGTGGATCATCTCGTAGTCGACGGCGGCAGCGACGAGGATGGGCTACGGGGGCGGGGGGCACGGTCAGCGGATACGGGCGTCTAGAGCAGCGGCTGCCCGACCTTGACGTACTTCCGGAAGTACTTGATGCCCTGCATGTACTCCTCGTCGGCGGGCCACTTGGCGCCGTAGACGGTGACTTTGCGCGGGGTGTCGAACGGGTCGGCGGTGGCCTCAGCGAGGTGCTTGACCTTGTCCACGTAGGTCTGCCGGATCTTCTTGCATTCCTGGCGGTCGTAGACGTACAGGCCAACAATTGAGGACGTGACGGAGAGGAAGATGAGCCAATTTCTTGACGGCAGTTTCGGACGTTTATCGAGCCATGACGGGGGAATGCCGGTGTAGCTGAGAACTGTCTTCACACCAGACTGCTTCGCTGGTAATGAAGGCGGTTTTGTGACGTTTGGGTCGGCCATGGGAGACGCCAGTACCTCCGCAAAACTTTTACGGAGCAGCGAGTATCCTTGGCCCGGAACGGACCGGACCGACTCTCAACCTGATTTACTTTCTCGCGCGCTTGTAGGAAGATTGTTACAAATTACAAGACGTATATATTGCGTCGACAAAGGTAGTGCATGAAAAAGAGATAAACATAGTATAGAATACAAGTAAACAGGAGAAAAGATATCACTCCCGTTCTGAGGCTTTCTCCAGTTGCTGTCGTTTACGTGACCCACCACTAAACAAATCCAAGTTAGAGAAAGTACGAATGACATGTAATCAGAGACTTACGCTCCAGTGTCAAGGCCCCGTTTCTTACCAGTCTTGGCTTCGTCCAGGAACTGGTTCAAACCGAACACATCACCAGTGTCCTTCTCGAACTGTACAGGCCCTTCCCTGACCTCTTGGTCTTTAGCACCCTCGAACCCGACGCGTGCCTGGCCAAGGTTAAAGCGGTCATTGTCGAGAGCCTTTCCAATGCCTTCTTCAGTTCCACCGCCAAAGGAGTCTTCATTGCCTGCGTCGATATTCCCTCTCGCTTTGTAGATGGCGGCAGCGGCAGTGGAACCGTGGAATAGAGGGCGGTCATACAGGTTATACGCATCGTCATCGGCAAAATTACCAGACAACGACTCCTGGTTGAACAGCCGCGAATCGAGCATGGACTCCTTCGACAGTGTGGGTTTCGCCAGTCCAAGAGCGACCTTCTCGGATATGTCTCGGTTTTGTTGGCGCGCCAACATCTTCGCGCGTTGCTCTTGGCCCATGTTGTTCATCCTCAGCTCGCGTTCGCGCTCCCTCCTCTTCTCCTGCCTCATAGCGTCGCGGACCTTGCGCGCCTCCTCATCCTCAGCGCTATCCACCGACGCCTCCGACTCGGGTTCGCTGTCGCTGCCACTATCACTTCCGTAAGCAGCCAATGATGATTTGAGAGCAGCTTGGCTTTGCGCCGTTGGTTTGGGTGCGATGCCTCCACGCTCTTCGCGTGCACGTTGAGCGAGAAGACGAAGAGTTTCTTCTTTCGATTCTTTCTCTTTTTGAGCGAGCTTTTGTTGCATCAGCGACCGCTGACGAACTTCCTCTCGTGCATGGCGATCGGCAACGAACAGCGCCTCCGAGAATTTAGCAAAGTTGTCGTTGATGTGGATCTGCGGAAATGATTATAAGTGTGTTAAACATAACATAAAGACAAAATTGCTCACATCTTGAAGGCCTCGTCCATCAGCTGCCAGACGTTTGTCCAGAGGGATGGTGAAACCCTTGTTATTCTTCCAATTTGAGATGCAAGGGGGGATCATCCATTCTTTTTGCTCCGCCGCTGTCGCCTTGCGAGGGGGACTACGAAGGACAGGCGGGGGCGGACTGGGAGGCCCACGCGGGATTTTTTTGTGTTTGAAGCGAGGGGGCTCCAGAGGGTCTTCCACCACCTCCGACATCTTGATGATCCGCTGCTTCAGCGCGCTGTCGCCGCCCTGCTGCCCGGGGGTGTACCGGATGAACGACGTCTTGCCTTGGCTGTCTGGCACATTTTTGGGCTGTGCGGCTTTGATCTTGCCGGTGACGAGCTTCTCCAACGCCGCGCGCGTCTTCTCCGCCGTCGCTTGCACCTCGTCCTCCGAGGGGCGCTCCATGGTCTTCTCCCCGTCCTCGAGGTCTTTCCTGTGTGCGAGCGGGACGAGATCCTTGAATTGCGACTGGATGGTCTTGCCCTCGCGCTGTCCCTGGAGCGCAATGGCGTCGTATCGCACATTCCCTTCGCTGTCGACTTGCAGTGCGAGGGTGTTCCCAGAAGAGGCCTGTAAGATGTCAATCACACATCGTCTCAGCAAGAGTAGAAGGCGCGCACCTGCTTCTTGCCCATGCCTAGGGGATATTGGGCGACAGGGCATTCTGGGTATGAGCCACCGTCGCCTGGTCATGAATGAGTATGCCATCATAAGCAATGATTGGATAGATGGACGCACCGAAGTCCTCCAACGAGCTTGGCTTCCAGCCAGACCTTTGTCCATACGGGGGCGCGACGGTCCGCGTGATAATGGTCGTTGAACGGGAAACCAAAGTGGGCTGCGTCTCTTCCTCATCGTCGAATACCGACGCTGCGTGGAATGGTTGTGGAAGGATTCTGGAGTACAGCGGTTATCAGTAGGCTGCAGCGGTGGATGTGAAATAAGACGCACGCAGCTAGAGCAGCCATAGTGATGGAGTTTACAGAAAGCAGGTGTCGGAGAGCTCTCGGCATTGCTGACAACTCGATCTAATGTTTGCTTCTATTAGAAGCCGAAGTCGTAGCTTACCATTTTTGGCCGAATGTCCCTATCATACACAAATCATGTAACAGGGATAAATTGGCCAAGTACTCATGAAATTCTAAACCGATTCTACTTGAATAATTTTTTTTGTTTTTGTCAACGCTTCTTAGTGCATCTTGAAAGTTGAGCACTTACATAAGTAATATATACAGTTACTGCCGTACCGGTGTACCCACTAACCATGAGAACAAGCTTACTTTTTACGGGGTGCAGACAAACAAGAAATTTTACTCAAACCTCTTACAAGTATCAGTCCGTTATATAAAAATATATACAAAAAATCCAAAAGCTCCAAGAAAGTTCACAGATAGATAGCCCTGCCAGGACAGAACCGCTCACACATAAAAGTCTCAGAATCACACTGAAACAGAGTTAGAGCCTGCTGATTTGCCTGTCCACCAAGTCCAAGCGCCCAGGCCAACGAAGAAGTTGAAAATGCCAACAATACCGGATCCAGCTCCAAGTAGGGTAAGCAACCACCATATGATCCCAACTACACGATCGATAGTCCGACCTGTGTATCGTTTAAGGTTTGCTAGAGGGTCTGGAGCCGGATGATATGATGATGGGAGTTTGATAAGCGGAGTGGACGATGACGTCTCGACAGGACGAGGAGGAAGCAAGAGTAGAGATACAATAGGTTTCTGCATTTATAAATTAGCATAAAAATAGGGAATGGGCAAGAATTGCGGGCTTACATGATCAGATGTAGTGTATGAAGGGATGCTGGTATACAAAAGATTGGTGATATTTGATTGTTCAAGAGAATCTGTGTATGTCGCGTATAGAACACGGTCCGTCCATGAGGGTGTTCGTTTTGTGCTACAAATTTAATAGGTAAACATGCATGAAGTGGAAGAGGATGTAAATTATTCTCGTACCTGTATTTGTCTACTTCCCCTATCTTGTATTTATAGCTACATTTGAACTTCCAGAACTCTCCTTCGTGGAGGCCAACAAACACAGTCCCTTTTCGTTTTTCGATGGTGAGCTGGTCAAATTCCTTTAGTTCTTCTCTAACCCCTTCTGTCTGTATTGCCTGCGAGAAGTCTTCGGAAAATCGTTTCTGGTATAAAGGGTTTTCTTTTGGTATATCCAGACGGAAATTCAAGTCCCCGAGAAGGAATAGGTGGCTTGTGTGGTATAGTGTGCTCGGTGTCTTAGGGTCTTGAGATATTGGAGCGAACAGCAGTCTTTCGACAATATGCCGGTAGTCTGCGAGACGCTTGTCCAACTTATGGTCAAACGGGGTCAAATGGCAGTTAACGAACCTGAAAGTAAGATCATAAGGTTGAATGATGCTCGAAAAATAGACGTTGAATAAATACGTGTATGTTTCCCCAGCAGTCCCTTTGGAGTCCTTGACGCGGAAGCGTACGCCAACCGCTCCTTTATTTCCCATATATGCCGGCCCACAGCCTGTCCACGCTGTTTCCACGTCGCATATTTGTCGTGCAACCCCCTCGTCGCGGCCATAAACCAGCAGCGCAACACCGACGTTCACTACTTTTGCAATCAGAGAGTAGGAGTCTTTGCTTGGCGTATGCCCTTCGATTTGGGACAGAATGAGGGCGTCTCTGTTGTCAATGACCGACTTGGATTTACCAGCCACTATGGATGAATGAACACGACCCATTACTTTCAAGAATTGAGAAGGGAGTGTGACGCACGACCAAGGTATAGCGGGAGAAGTTCCTGGAAACCAACTGCAACAATGTCTGGCGCTCGCTGCTCAGTTGAAAGAAAAGTGGAGACCTGCAACGTGGGTGCCAACCAGTCAACCAAGTCTTGTGGGAGTGACAAAACCCCTTGCAGATTGGTGTTGTACGACGCGATTTGAACTAGCAGACGGTCAGGATGCGAATGTGGATTTTCCATGACTTTCCAAATGCCGTCGTAGGAGAGAAAGAGGGAGCAAGTTCAAAGCAAGTTAACAGTCCATATGTGGGGTTGACATCACTGGTGCGTCTAAATTACATTCACGTGGTTTACGCGTCTACTACTAGCATAAAGTCATACATCTACACATGTCCCTTGTCAAAAGTACATATATGCGGGTTTCTGAAAACACGACACATAGAAGACGTCCTTCTTCAAGTTCACATTCATTTCCGATTAATTTGGCTTGGTGGCACCGGGTGGGCCACGAGATATATTAAGATCCCTGAGACGCCCGGTCTCCAATTCATAGACCCAGCCGTGGATCCAGACCTCCTGCTGTTTGCGGGTGCCTTTGGTCCAGGCGTCGGTGATTGTCTGCGTGTTGGCCAGATTCTCGACCTGGACCTTGACGTTCTCTTCTACGAGAAGGTGAAGGGCGTCGGAATGTGGGAGGGACGAGAGGTGCAGCGAAGCCGCGGTTCTGGTAATGGGTTCTAACCAGCGGTTGAGCGAAGCGGTCACAGGTAAAGAAGAGATAGTGGCGATAGGCTCCTCGATATTCAAGTCCGGCGATTGGGCGGCTCCAAGCGCGGCAGCGGCTCCTCCGCACTGGGTATGTCCGACTATGATGACTATATGGCGGATGGCAAGCAAAAAGAAGATTGGTTGGGAAGATGATCATCATTAGAAGAGAGATAAAAAGCACCGTGTTTAACGCCCAGATAGTCGACAGCGTATCTAAGCACAGACAAGACGTTGAGGTCGTCCAGGTGAAGTTGGCTGCGAAAAGTGGTTAGTATATATCGAAATGGTCAATGGAAGAGAACATACTTTGCAATGTTTCTGTGGACAAAAATCTCGCCAGGACGAGCAGCAGTGATGACTGAGTCGGGAACCCGCGAGTCGGCACATCCTATCCAGAGGGTCTGCATATAGTCAGCGCAGGGTAGGCAGCAAAAGCGAAAGACACACATGCGGAGCCTGCCCCTTGGCGGATTCTTCGAAGAAGTGAGGCTGGTCGTGGATGACGTCCTCCGCCCACTGGGCGTTGGAGGCAAGCATATGCTGAAGAGCTTCAAATGTGTGAGGCATGGGGGATCAAATAAAGAGGTTGAACGTTGCTGGGTTACCGCGTAAATTTCGACCTCTATATACCTTCGGCGGGTCGGCGGCCCGTATCAGGGGACAGCGGGCAGGCACATCATTACTCCCCGACTGCCCCGACGAATACTATTTTTGATGTTTTTGCATATCTCATAGCATACACATGTATCAAAACAGGGACTTCAAATACGTGCGTCCACAGGAGTAATCTACCCTCGAACCTGCGTGTCCCGCCCACTACATCACCTAGTTCATTTGTCGGATGAGCTTGTTGATGTTGACCTCCCGGTCACCGAAGTCACCACCCTGGACGTAGTGCTTAAATTTCCGTGTCCTCCAGCCACCAGTGGGGTTGGAGAGCTTGAAGGGCCACAGGAAGTTCGAGGCCTAGAAGCACAGGTCGGCCACGGGTTGAGAACGACAGTAAAAATACATACCTGCTTGAAGTTGGGGCCGGCGGTGATAATTTCGTGAACGAGATCCTCGACGCAAAGGATGTCGAATTTGCCAAGGGCAGCCTCGATGACGCTGTTGTTGGCGAGGGGGATGCGCTGCTTGTCGACCTTTCCATATCCACGCTTGTAGATAAGCTCGCGAACAGACTTCAAGTTGGGTTCACTGCAAGACGTTTAGAAACTTGGCAGTTAATTATACCATCAATGAACGCACCCATAGGTGATGTAGGGCTCAACGAGACGGAGCATCTGCTGGGTGGCGCGGGTAGCCTTGACAAACACACCATTGTTGATTTGGAGCAGTCGGAGGAGCTGCAAAATTTTGCGGGGCTTGGGAGCAATTTCGTTGATACTAAAAACTGGTCAACGCTAGTTTTAAATATGCTAAATCCGACTCACCCCCTGATACGGACAACAAAGTACACCTTGGGTTGAGCAGGGACGTAGAAATCGCCAGCGGTGCGGGCAGTGCGCTTCAGGCGAATCTCCTCCTTCTCCTTCGTCAAATACTCCTTAACATATGACTCCGCGCGCTTGAAGATGACCTTTCGCTTGGACTTCGAGGCCTATGAAAATGGACGCGTTTCAGTAATTGGTTTCCGAGAGAAGTATCCAATTTGAAGTAAAGTCAGTCCCGAAAGATGGTTAATTGATCGGCAGCATAGTGAGGCAAACCTCCTAGCCTTCATTTCGAATGAATCGTATGCATCATGTGTGAAATAGCAGGGCAATAAACAAAATACAGAAAAATTGACGGATCTCACCTTGCGAGCGGCAGAGGCAGCAGCGATGCGCTCCTCACGTGCCTTTTCGTTTTGCTTGCGTTTCTTGAGGAGAGTCTCCGGGACTTCAATAACCTATTGTCCGCATATTCCACCTATCAGCATTCCAACCTTGGCGACCGAGATTCCGACTAAATTTTGACTGACCGAAGCACTCGGGACGCTGAAAAAGGTAGGATCAAAGATTAGTGCTGCATTTTACGTTGGATCGATGGAAGACATACGTGGTGGACGGGGCCATTGAAATCTTGAGGACGTCGTTAATTTGGTGGGCGTAGTCTCCAGTGACGATCTCTAGGCGTGTGGCTTGAACTGTATAGTCTGACTAAGAATTTCTCACGTTTCATCATCAATGTAGTTCCCATTTGGGCGGTGGTGGCTCACTGCGCCGTCGGACGCGCGCTACTCTTCACCGTCGAACGCTATGTCTTTCCATGCTCTTGTCGTCGTTTGCACAGACCCACCTCCAGGGCGAAAGAAAGGTCGGTGAAGACCTATTGCGAATCTCGACGGTCATAAAGTTTCTGTATCTGATACGCCATCTGTGATGCAAAAGATGTGTAGATATATGATGCGAATTACTTCTTCATCTTCCCGAGATTCTTGGGTTGCAGGATCATGGTCGAGGATCATGGTCGAGATGTGTTTTGGATGTGCAGTACCAACTAGCCGGGGCACTTCTTAGGCTCTGTTTAGGGTTGAAGCTTGAAGCTTGATCTGAGTGCCTCCTTCTCCCACCCCCCATCCCACTGGCTGGTAGCTTTCGCTAGGGCTCTGTTTCAATATGGCTCAGCTGTGTTCTCCCGAAACTTTGACATGGGTCTGCTTTCTATGTCAAACAATCTGTTATCATGTTTCTGAGCCGTCCTCCGGACTGTATCTTTTTTGCAGGCTCTGAATGACAAAGGTGAAGACCCTTGTATCGTGGCCTCAGCTTTAATGTCACTGTGTACTCCAGGTATCCTAAGTTTCTTTGTACAGTCTGGCATAAATGACAGCCTTGCTAAATCATTCCAGAAGTTACTATAGGAGTGTTTCATGGTGTTCCATATCCGCCACCGACAGCTGAAAACCAGAATCAATGTGTATGTTCGCGTGTTATGTACGCCTTGACATCCGTGTGTTCTGTCTGCCAACATGTGTATTGCGGAAGGTATTGTGCTATCAACTACTACAAGCATATTGCTCCTAGTGATGAGAACTGCTTTCTTATATGAAGTTGGCAAGATTGGGTAGCAAATTGTCAGTCGGTATACATCTATAATTCGACGTAAGTTTTTTTCTTGCTAAATGATGCAATTTATTAACCGATAGATTAGATTTCCACCTCCTAACACAAATGGTACTGTGTATATTCGTTTCGCCTTCCCTGAGTTATGAATTAATTTCCTTCAAAGTTGGCATCCCTTCATGGGCTCGCTTCGATGCTGCGGTGCCTCTCATATCTTATTTCTCTGATGAACAATCTATACTGAAACGGCGAAGGTAGAACCCTCCTTTGAACGTAATTGTTCCATGTCACAGGCAACAGCGACAATACCTACGACCAACACAATGTCCTCCCCTTCTATGCCCTTCACGACGTCCAATTCTTCATCCATAAACGCAGGACCTTCCACAAAGACGTCTATGTCTTCCTTCCCTACTCAATTGCTTTCCTCGTCTGCAACCACGGATGCTTCCGCTGTTTTCTTTACAACCGATGCCGCGACCTCAAGCACCATCGCTGTTACTCAAAATATGACAATGGCCTCGCCCGCATCAACCCTAGCACCAAAAAATCAGTTATCGACAGGCAAGAAAGACAGTAACAAAGGAGCAATTGCCGGCGGGACAATTGCAGGCGTACTCATTTTCTTAATTTTTGGCTCCCTAATTTTCTGGTGGCTGCGTCGCCGGCGGCGCTCGCACACCGCGCCGTCAGCTGCTTACATTGCTACCTATGGGACAAGCCGACCGCCAACCATGATGAGCTATCGTCCACCGCTAGGGCGATCCGTGTCGTATACTTCATCGGCGAATTCTAATAGTGTGGTAATCCAGGTACGTAATTTATCCCCATTGTCTGCTGTCAGTACTGACCAATTCTTTGCAGGACGAAGATCCTCGGGCAGGTCCTAGAATCGCCGTGGATCATTAGTTCTGATCCCCTGTAAATCTGCGGTGGACATTTCATCGCTGCATGTATATATAAGTCATCAACGTTTGGGTTCAACTTCACCTCCCCTCAACCTCCCCTTCCAATAATTCATTTATAATTATTTGGGTCAACGTCTTATTTATAAATCAATTATTTATTTAATCTAAAGATGGTTTGTAAACTGAACCTCAAGAAAGTATGTATGCTACCGCCTGGAAAGCAGTACTCGAGTGCTTGCATAGGTTCGACATAGGTTACCAATCTATGAATTCAAGCAACTTCTTTGAAATTTACATGGTGCGCGTGATAACATGGACAAATACGTGAGCATCTTGCCGCCAAATTCCGACGAGTTCTCAGTTTGCGGAGGTTTGCAGTCGGTTGCAGTAACTCGGCGTTTCATCTGCTACAGGAGTATGGCTTCCACTCTTTACCCATTGGCCAGTCTCTCTCAAATCGAGAAAACGCCCTCCAACGAAGATGGCATACCTCGAGATTTGGAAGAAGATCTGAGAGCGTATGGATGCAAACTTATCCATCAAGCAGGCATCCTCCTCAAACAGTACGATCTATCTGGTGGCATTTTGTTCAAAACAATGACCGTGATAGAAAAGAAAACAGGTGGCAGTAGCAGCCGCGCAAATACTTTTCCAACGATTTTGGTTCGTGACTTCTATGAAGCAATTTGGCGTCGGCGTAAGTTTTGGTTGTGACAGATAAGCACAGTGTATCAAGCGCTTAACTTATCAACCTTCAGGATGTTGGCATGGGAGCCTTGTATCTTGCTTCTAAACTCGAGGAATGTCCTTTACGAATGCGGGATCTCATAAATGTCTATGACTTGCTCCTGCAAAGAGCAGCTCACTCGCTGAGCCCCAAAGGCGAGCAGGATTTCCACTATCATCCTATGTCGTATTTTGGTTCTACATTTTACGACCTGAAGGATTCTCTCATCTTGGCTGAGATGCAAATACTCAAGCGTCTGGGTTTCAACGTTCATGTCGTTCTGCCATACGGAACGCTGATCAACTACCTGCGCGTCTTGGGACTGACGAGCCGTGAAGATGCGTGCACGCGTGCATGGGGCTATCTGAATGATGCGTATGTCGGTTTCATAGCATCCTTTGTATATCAATCTGACTGGCAATGCAGTCATCAAACACCTGTCTACGCCCTGTATCAGATACCTACCATTGTCTGCGCCTCCATCTTTTTGACTGTGCGCGAGCTACAAATCCCATTGCCTTCAAAGCCACCTGTTTGCTGGTGGGAACTTTTTGATGCCAACTGGGACGATGTTTGGAGTGTGAGCGGGTGCATCATGCGATTGTACAGAAAGAGGACACCAGAAGAAAATCGGAGGGTGTTGGGAATGGTCACGAAGAAGGAGGTGCGCAAATGGCTCGAAGATAATGCTACGCCATCTTCATAGTGGTAGATTCATATATCTGATTTCCTCAGAATATCATGGTGGACTTACGATCATTTTTGATAGATTTACATGGTCGTGTTGCACAACGTCACGCCTTTGTCCGACGGGTTTTCTATCGTCGTCAAGTAATGGCAACTACTTTCACACCTTCCTGGCCGGCTTCCCCGCTACCAAACAGTGCTCTCTCAGGCAGGCAGCCAAAAACACGGCAATTAAAAGGTCTATGCATCTACTTACATCTGTAATTGTCTCCGATGTGGCCATCACCACATAATCTCGTTTGTTTGTCTTTCACGAGTAACTTGCGACGATGGCCTGCCTTCTTACGCAGACGTCCACGGATCTCACGAGCTAATATATTTCAGCAAAGGCGGAAAAAATACTTATGAATAACTTGTTGATTTCACGACACATCCGACGTTGACGCTCAATCAAACACCATCACGCGCCCACCTCTCTACGGTCCAACTGCCTTGCGACGAACACCTGCTCTGATTGCCATGGGCGTATTTGATAATCATTGACTATCGTGGGTGTACTCGAGGACAATACTGGAAAATATACGGGAAAATATGCTCCGCCTCGTTGCCTCTTTTTACAATTTTCTCCGCTGAAGACGTAGGAAAACCGCCGGGTGAGAGAGTGGGCTGCAGGTACGATGCGATTGGGAAAACTTTTACATCATGGCGGGAGGAACGATCTATCTTTAGAGCTACAGGTTACATAATGGCCGCTCAAAAGTAATGTAGCACCACGCCTTTCATGCGCCCCCCGGTTCTCGCCACGCGCATTCCACCTGTTTTCTTTCATTCTTCTTGCTCTCTTGCCTCACAGTCGCTCTTTCACATTCCGTCTCTCATCACCTTCATTGAAGTTCACCATCGCCCGACCAGCCAACTGGCTCATTCCAGTCTCTAGTCTACCTCTCTGAAGCATAATGCGTGCTTCATTGTCCACCATCTTTGTCTCTATGGCTCTTCTGGTCGATCTCGTCACTGCCGCGGTAGCGCGGCACGACATTGTTAGCAAAAAGCGCCACCTTGCTTATACATTGGTAGAGCGTGTTCCTGCTGAGCAGAACGTTACTACAAGGACCTTAGAAAGGCGCTTCGATGATGCCAGATTCACCTTCTATGCAGCTGGTCTAGGAGCCTGTGGAAAGACAAACTCCGGTAGTGATTTCGTGCGTTCTTTGTCCCTTCTCTGAAAAAACTTTACCAACTATCATTCTCTCAGATAGTAGCTTTAAACTCTGCAGTAAGTTTTTCTTGCTTGTTGGTCGTCAAGCCTGCTTATGAATCGGTCCTCTACAGCAATACGATGGCGGCGCCCATTGCTTTGAGACTATCACAATCACCATCAACGGCGAATCTCAGTCTGCCCAAATTGTTGATGAAGTACGTCGTCTTCCTGTGACCTCGTTTGGGGTTAAACCTCATTGGTATCCAATTTAGTGCCCTGGCTGCCCTTTCGCTGGACTTGACTTTTCTGTTGGCCTGTTCACTGCCTTTGCTCCTGAATCCGTAGGGGTTCTAACAGGATCGTGGAACTTTGGAGGGGCCGCAGCGCCGCCGCCATCACCTCCTCCACCGCCGCCGCCGCCGCCGCCGCCTCCTCCGCCGAAAACTACTTCACCACCACCACCCCCTCCAAAGCCTACTACTGAGTCTCAGAAACATACCACATCGAGCTCCATTCCTCTCACCACGCACACGAGCAGCTCTGTAGTATCTTCAATATCGACCAGTACCACTACCTCTGCTCCTGCCGCTACCAGCTCAACCATTTCACCACCCCCAGTCAACAACATCGAGCAGATGTATTTGGCCTTTGTCCAGATGGGTGAAATTGTTATGGCTGCTCCAAATCAGTCCTCCTAAATTATTACAACCTCCAATCATCAGAACCAGCAGCGCTACCGTCTTTCTTCCGCAAACCGAAGTCAACTCAAACTCGAACCAAAGTCTTTTTATTTATTCTAAATTCGGGCTTTAGATATTAGAATCTCTTTCTCCCTCTCTGGAATTTGCCGTCGTTTTATAATACGCTCCTTCTCTGGTCACTTGCAGCTCATATATTTTTAGACAAAGCTACAAACCCCATGCACATATTTCGGGGCGTTTTCGTATTCTTAAACTCAATTATCAAGCTGAACACAAATTTCAATAATGCTTATAATGTTTGCCAATGATTGAAGAAAACTGTGTACTTTTTGCGCATATAATTTTGGTTGGTCCTTATTATTTTTGGGATACCCGGAATATTAGATGGGTTTCTTCGGGAGTTCGGATAGAAAATTTTCCTCGAACTGACTCATGAAAGCCACTCAAATTCCCGTGTAGCCTAGCCCCTTCGAAGTTAGGATGAAAGACGCTGACGGGTGCTTGACTGCAATTCATTGCCCAAAATAAAAATTTCAGATGTGTTTTTGGACTTTACTTAGCGTTGTACATATGCACTATGTCGGAAGCATACATACTAGCAAGGGTGCATTTGCATACGTTGGTGTTGTTGTGGCCACTGGCATCCAGCCGCAGTGATGATAATGCGTCATTATGGGAGAGTATGGCGCGCGTCGACTCCGCACCATCATTGAGCTTACACTACTTCGGATAGAATGAGTGTTTACCTTTGGGATATTTGGTTGGCATTCCTCGATCAGGTCAGCACGTACCTTTTGGGATAAATGGTATCTGGTCGTCTGAATTGAAAGCTGCACAGACGAATGTTGTCGTCACTGGATTGACTGCGGTATTCAATCTGTACACGAGGTCGGCAGGAGTCTTCTACTTCTCAGCAGGCGCTGTACTGTGTAGCATCTCCGTCAAGCTTGTCAAGAGGGTCATTCGCCAGCCACGGCCGCCGCATGTCCCAGGACGCAAAGCGAAAGTCAGTTATGGGTATGTTTCCACTTGGTTTCCGAGGGTTTCCGGACCTCCAGCCGGAAGTCGTACAGAACGATTCGCTAATCCACTACATAGCATGCCGAGCACTCATTCAGCGACAATAAGCTATTTTGCGACTTACATTCTGCTTGCGTCGATGTATCTTCCGATTCACCCCTCCCTTGGTCTTCCATCGGAAGCCGTGTGGCGGATCCTGCCCCCTCTCATCTGCCTGCCGTGGGCCATTTCAATCACGATGTCAAGAGTATGGCTCGGACACCATACTTGGCCTCAAGTGTTTGCTGGAGCATCCTATGGGATAGCCATGGCTTCCATTTGGTTTACTTTCTGGACGGGAGGATGGAATGGTTTCGGACAAGAGGCTGAGGGCGCTGCCAATGCGTGGGTGTCTGCCACGCTTCAGAACAGATGAGAAGGGAGATTCGATTTACGTAGATACCAATTTTTTCCAGCTGTTAAGGATTAACACAGGTTGTGCATCATTCTTCTTTGCGCTATTGTTTGAGGGATATTGTTCGTTCGAGGATTGTTTGAGGACAGCCAACAGCCGGCCCGTATGATAATGCGCGACGCGTCGGGAACAGTCATGTGACCTCGTTAAAGATTGCGTTGAGCTGTTGAACGCTCAAGACCTTCTAGCCCACCAACTTACATTCACTCAATATGGATGACCACGACCCAATAAATCAGTTCTTTCCTGGAGAAACAGATGTGGATCTATACGCTGTTCTTTCTCTGAATAGCGATGCCACCACCGACGCCGTCAAGAAGGCCTACCGACGGCTGGCGCTCCTTTACCATCCAGACAAGCACGCGACAGCCACCGCCCAAGCCAAAGAGGACGCGTCTACCAAGTTTCAACAGATTGGCTTTGCATACGCCGTGTTGAGCGATGAAAAGCGTAAAGCTCGCTACGACACGACTGGCAAAACAGACGAAGGTTTTGAGCTTGAAGCTGGCGATGATGGGTGGGAGGCTTACTTTGAAGACTTATTTGACCGCGTTACGCGAGGAAAGCTGGATGAAATGAAGAAAGAATACCAAGGTACTTTTGCTCCGGCGACGTATTATCACTATTCTTACGCATTCTTCAGGCTCGGCTGAGGAAATTGAGGATCTGAAGAACGCGTATCTGACAACCGACGGCTCGTTGGGCGAAATGATGACATACATCCCTCATTCAGCTCACGAAGATGAGCCACGGTTTGTCATCATCATCAATGACTTGATCAAGAAGAAGGAATTGAAGAAAACAACCGCGTGGACATCTAGTTCTAAGGACGAGAAAGGCAAACAGGCACGGAAGAAGCGGTCGGAGAAGGAAGCAAAGGAGGCAGAAGCCATGGCCAAAGAACTCGGTGTCTGGAACGAATTCTATGGAGATGGGAAACCATCTGACAGAAAGAAGACCAAAGGCAAAGGGAAGGCCACCGAAGAAAATACTGACGATGACCATTCAGCTTTGCAAGCCCTGATATTGAAGAAGAAGCAGAAGGATATGGATGGATTCTTGGACAGCTTCGCAGCAAAATACTCTGAACCAGTTCCTAAAGCTGGCTCGCGCAGTAAAGCGAGGAAAGGGGCAGACGAAGAGGCCGAAGAAGGGGTGCCATCGAAAAAGAAATCCCGCGTAGATCCACCTCCCCCGGAAATAGACGATGCCGAATTTGCTAAATTGCAAGAGAAATTATTCGGGGACAAGTCTAAGGCTTCGTCAAACAAGTCATCTACGGACAAGAAAGCAAGTGGCAGGAAAGCCAAATAGTTCAGAGCGTTGGTATACCATTTCTTTTCATGCACATGTATCAGTCACTGGTTCTTTTGTTTATTCCCCTCAATGCTGCCCTGAAAATTTGAAATTGCTTTGATTATCCTGTTAGTATAATACCATTCGTTTTCTGTACTGAACTATAGCATTTCCCGACTGTCGCTTCGAATCTTGCATTACAATTCAATGAAAAATGTATTATTGAACCACATTGATGAGTATGAGAGACAGGTATCACAAATAACGCAGAGAATCTATCCCCAGACTTCGTCGCGCATGAATAATAGCCACAATTTCCTTGATACTTTCCTCCAAGATAACCACATTATCCAGCAATTGCGACAAAGTTAGTGATGTAGGCTTCTCGTCATGTTCTTCAATTTTATCACTGTCGTGAGGCTTCACAGTCTCGCTCCAAGCGGAAGTGAAGACATCTTCCTCCATTGCTTTCCAGTTCTTCGCCTTCATCGGCGACCAAGGTCCTGAAGCTGGAATAGATGCCATAAGAGGTTCAACTTTGACAGATCCTGTGTGTTTGTAGTGGTTTCCAAACGGACTTGTGGAAACAGTCTTCGGTACAGCAGTACGAATAGGTGTGGATGGTTCAGGAGGCGGAGGCACTGATTTCACTGATTTATTTTTCTTCGGGGTTAAGAACGAGGGCACAAATGACGAGGAGACGGAAGCCTTGGGTTTAGGTTTAACAGCTTGGACAGGCTCTGGGGGTGCCTTTATAGGTTTGGGATCATCAGAAAGGTCTAAAGCGAGACTCAGGGCATCGGTCAGATTTTCAGAGAAAAGAAGACCTTGACGCCTTTCGAGAAGAAATTTATCGAAGTCGTCGACGGATTGGCGATACCGTTCGAGTTGATCAACAAGACTCTGGAAGATGGTATATACAACCGGCCGGGTCTGGTCATTCATGCTCGCAGCTGGTAGAAAGTTTGTGTGGCTTGCAAGCTTTTCATCGATCGTAAAATCAATTGACCGGTCGTCCCCATCGTCGTCGGGTGCTGCTTGCCCATAGCGTGGCCCTGGGGGACTTTGGTCATCAGCCTGAATGGCGAATGTTGTCCAACCTGCTGTCGAGCGATCGGGATGTGAGGCTAAAGTAGCAAGCACACCACTCAGTCCGATGTTGAATTCAGGTGTGTTGGAAAAGAAAGCAGTAAGAGACTCAAGAATGAGGGAAAGGATTGGATCGTTAACGTTGAGGCGATGTTTGTTTCTAGGCTCGGCGTTTCCCTGGTCCTCAAGTGAGCGCCAATAAACTGGTTGGCTTTGTATAGTCACGAGCGCGTCATGTAGATAGTGCTCATAGCCTGTACTGAAATTATCACCATGGCCCCTGCGAGAAGGATCAACGCGGGAGACTAAAGCAAGATAGAGGGCCATTTCTCGCTCGTGTGTAGAGTATGTGGTATGCGGTTGGGCATATAGTGATTGGTCAAAATTTGAAGATCCTGATTTCGCTTTTTCCGACCCAGGATAGAAGAATTCATCTTCGTCGTCTAATGTACCAGAATTGTTGCTATCATCTATCCGTCCCATGACAACAGGCTGTGGAAAGGCAGTTGCAACTGAATCAGGTATAACCACCAAAATACGTTCTGTGGTCACTTCTGGATGATATGTAAGCATAGTGTGCAGCAACTGTAGAGCCGATGTCGCAGTCGGTTGTGATTTGGATTTGAGATTGGCGAGAAGGAGGTCTTTCAGAGTAAATCGACCCATAGAAGTGAAATAGTCGGATCGTTTTCTTGATTCCGGAGCTTCCATCTCGAGAAGTATCATCGCACTACTCTGCCGCCGTCTACTTTTCTTCCGCTTTTCTTCAGACACGTGAGTTTGGCCGCTTATTGTCACGACTGGCTGCGTCCGCCGTTTGAACTGAGGGTCGTCATTGTCTTCGCTTACAAGGAAGTCAACGAGGAGATTCGCAAGGGGGCCGTCTCTCAGCGTTCTAACCATAATTTCAATGTAAGACATCACTGCCACCGCGCTGCCATCCACATCAGAGCATTCCAGCACGGATGGGTAAAGCACATTCTCGAGAAATATGCGCCGCACAGCGTCGAGTATTGATTGGACAATGGCTGTTCCAACCAGAGCAGAGGCGTCAAGATTATCATGAGACACATTTCTGCGCAGAACATCTTGTAGAAACAGGAGAAGGGTGAGGATATGGTCGATCTTCAATTTGAACTCCGGACTTCGGGCGTCCTCTATTCCCATAGAATTCAGTTTCTCGAGCTGCGCAGCAATTTTCTCTTTCTCTTCTTCGTCGGGTTCGCTGGGTCCACCGATGGTCATCGCATTGTCGGAGCCAGCTGACGATATTTGAGGGAAGAAGCCTAATTTGGAAGGCAGCAGGGAATATACGGCACTCAAACCAGCGCCAAGGACCTCTGAGAAATCTCCATCGAGGATGTATTCCGCTAGTGCCAGTGCAGCATCATTGACTGGGTCGGCGGCGGGTGAATCTTCCATATTTCCGGTTTCGCCAGACGACATGGCCACGTCCATGAGAAACAGCAGCCCTGCACGGGCGAATTCGCCGATATGACCTTCCCTATGCACAAAACGAAGAAGGTAATTGAAAAGAAGAAATTCGTACTCTGTTTTCTTTGGTTGCGACTCTGGTTGAGGCAAAGTTTGTGTTTGAGATTGGTTAACGGTGATGGTTTTGTGAGAAAGTGTGGGCGATGTATCGCTTTCTGGACCGTCTGATGAAGATGGGTTGATTTTAATGGCCTTGAGCGTTGTATCGGGGTCTTCATCTTCCGATTCATCCTCTTCAGTAGACATACTTTCTTCTTCCTCTTCCTCTTCTTCTTCCACAGAGAATAATGGCTCTGACCGATACCAGTGCTTATCATGAAAAAATATCATGAGCAGCTCTCGATATGTTCTTATGCGACTGCATAATATGCATAACAGATTGACCACTGAGGAAAAGAAATATGGGTGAAGGCCACATATATAAGATAGTTTCTTTACATACAGTCTTCTTCGTGTTCTGAGGGCTGTGTGCGGATCGCGTCGCGTGCAGCGCCCATTAATTTACTGCGTCCATCCAACTGTTCTTGCAAATCGTCTCCGACACAGTTACGGAGTAGCCGGAGGACTGCTTTATGGACAGCTGAGTGAACAAGGAATTGTTCGTCCAGAAGAACAACCATGTTGGAAACTGCACGAAGAACTTCTGCCTGAATGCCTGGAGGACGATCGGTCTCGCTTAGACGAACGAGAGTGCCAAGAACATCTGAAGCCAACAAATTCTGGGAATGAGGTTCGAAGCAAATAACGTGGCGAGATGCCCATACGCACCATTCTTGAGCAAATATTCAAGGCAGGCGCCTGTCCCTCTGCGTAATGTCATCAAATTCAGGCGACTCAGAGAGAATCATTACACAGAGCTCACCCATCTTCGATTCTTGTCGACTCCCAGACCAATGAATCCACCATGGAACGTAGTAATGCCGGGACCTGGGTTGACCCGATGCCTTTGGTCAATTGCCTTTCATCAGGCATGAGCAGAGTATCCTAATTATCAAATGAGGCAAGCAAATTAATAACGAGCTATTGCGAATATCATGACAGCATATTATCAGGCGTACTTTGACCAAATTCCATGACTTGTGAAATTCCTGAGCATGATCGACTTCGACTTTAGTACTGGGCGGGCTTGTTGTCCTAAGAAACTTGGAAAAATAGTCCATACGAAGAAGAGAGGAGCCTTTTCTGGTCCAGATTCGTCCTCAGGCTTACGTTTCTTGCTTCCGATTGAAGAAATAGGGTTCTGAGCAGCAAGCAAGCAACAAGTCGCGTCGCGTCAAGTACAAGTCAAGTAAATATGTATGCAAGTAATCGTTGGCACGACGTTGCCAAATCCAATTCCGGAATCCTCGGCCCGCATCGAGTCAGGTGACCACCTAATTAATAGTACCCCCATTCGGTAGTTACATACATGCTACTTTCAAGTACAGCTTACTTATACCCGAATTCAGACAAAAAATATCTATGTCAAATCTACACAATGTTCATGGTCTATAGAATCTGACCAAATTTGGGATGATGCCAACATATCACCTTTTGGACTGCCATCACCAACAGTGCACCTTCTGCCATCAGCTGCGCTCTAAGTATTTCCATATTTTTTTGAGAAAAATTGATGTAGTCAGCATCAAAGACACATAGAATTCATAGAGTTGCATAATGCATAATGGTCCCTTCATCACATTCCGACGTAAGTTAACAATATTTAGGCTAATGTCTCCTCTCAAATAAGAGTGCTCCCAGAGCGAACCTGTTTCGATATGCATGCGTAAGGATAGCCCAATCATACATCATGACACAACACACCTCTTTGCCAGTCTTCTTAATCTTGGCTAGGACATCATCATAGGGAATGGTCCCAGAAACAACTACCTCTTGTTTCTCAAGGCTGACATCGTATGAGGTTACACCTATTTCACAACATTCAGAAGGTACATTTCCCCGACATACTGGACATATGACTCACCATCAGCCTTGGCCTTCTCCAATACTCGGGTAATAGCTCCAGAACACCCAGTGCATGTCATCTGCAGAAGAATGTGTTATATTCTCTCTTCGATTGTGAGAGGGTATTCTACCTTAACATCGAACTTGTAGGTGTGCTCGGACTGTCCAACGTTAGATGGGGTTCATTCTTTGAAGGTGAGGACTCACCATGATAGATTTCAGCGGAAGATCTTCTGCCTGTGGTGGATATCATGGTCAGCATAGTAGTTTGCGATGGTACACAAGCACATACGTTGGTGAGGGATGGAAATCAGTGGTAAAGAAGGGTGCCATCCTCTCTGGCTGCTTTATAAAGCAATCTACTTAGAGACGGATCCAAATGAGGCCATCCATCTTATCAATCTACAACCAAATGATGGATTACACAATGCTGTGTTGCCCAAGCACGAACAACCTGTACTAATGTTTGTCCGACCGATCGTTAATTAGTGCATACCAACATTTCCATGTCCAACAGCAATGTGCGAGATGACTATGTTGTCCTCGAGTCTTGTATAGCACCACCTCCTCTTTCACGACACTCGAATGACTCCGATGACTCTTTGCGTGCCCTGGAAGTTTCTGAGGGTCCGAGCTTGCTAAATCCACATACGCGGTATGAGTTCAAAGTGTGGACCGGAGCGCCTGGCCCTTATTATCCTCTAGTTCTAGGTCATATTCATTGTCGGGATTTGAGTTTCAGCGCGATTTAGTGAGGGACCTCTCGCCGAAACATATTTCAAGCCTTGGTAAACATTACATCACAGCTGCCACTGAGCGCCAGTGTAACGGACCCAGGAAACATACACGAAGAAGGCGCTGAAAAAAATATTAGCTTAATAAACGGTAAAATTCTATATTTGAAAATGTCTTGAACCTCGTTCATCTCGATATTTTATAGGAATCGCCTTGGTTGTAGGGCTGCAGGTGAATGATTGTGCACTGTACACCGAGAACCAACGCTCATCTGTGAATCCAGATTGGATCTGGTATATTGTGAGGATTTTTTATCCCACGTCAAAGCTCCTGGCTAATGCAATTCCTGCCAGTTCATCTCCTGGTGTCGTCGTCGCGAACACAAACAGTGTTGGTGCCAGTCTGGTGGTCTGGCTCATTTCCGGTCTGCTAGCTTGGACAGGAGCCAGTAGTTTTGCTGAGTTAGGCTCTGCAATACCACAAAATGGTGGAGCGCAGGCATACCTCTCATATGCGTACGGGCCAATGGTCTCGTATCTTTTTGCTTGGACTGCAATAATCGCTCTGAAACCAGGTTGGTCTGCACTTCATGTCCATCCTATCTCACGCTAACATTTCTTCATCAGGGGGAAACGCAGTCATCAGCCTGATCTTTGCAGAATACTTAAATCGCATGTTTTGGCATAGCACTCGCCAAGAGGTATCTCCAGACGATATCCCACAGTGGGCAATTAAAGTCACTGCAGTCGGCGCGGTCGCAGTGGTCACAATTCTATGCGTAGCAGCAAAAAAGCTAGGCACTCGAGTTGCAGTTGTCTTTACAACGGTGAAAGTGAGTGATTACATCCGCAATTCCATTGTATTCGCTGCCTGACTTGGTTCACGTCAAGGTCACTTCCCTTGTCAGTACATATAAAGGAGATATGTCGCGTGGTATCTAACATCGGTATGCAGGTTCTTGTAACAGTGCTAGGCATTGTACAACTTGCTCGTGGAAAGGCTTCGAGCTCATTCAGAGAGCCACTATTTGCTGGTTCTAGTACTAGCCCATCATCCTATTCACTGGCGTTGTATTCTGGCCTGTGGGCCTTCGATGGCTGGGATCAGGCAAATTACGTTGGCGGTGAAATAAGTCAGCCGGAAAAGAACATACCTCGGGCCATTCACTCTAGCATGATCCTTGTTACGGTTTGTGCTCCTCTTATCTACATTTGTTTTCATGGCTTACGTGTTTTGGCCAGTGTTTGTTTCTTTTAGCAAACATATCGTACTTTGTGGTACTGGAAAAAGTACGTTTGATGAGCCCTGCTTTCGTGACAGCTATTCAAATAAACATGCAGGACCTTGTGGGATTGAGCAATACTGTAGCCATGGATTTTGGCCGCGCTCTTTTTGGTCCTCTAGGAGGGACTCTGTTTGCATTCATGGTTGCCTTTTCCTGCTTCGGTGCTCTTAATGGTATGTTTCATTCTCCTATCACATATTTTTATTCATTTCGTCCCTTTAGGCTCATTTTTCACTTCCTCTCGACTTGTATATGCAGCCGGCCGGGAAAGGTACTTACCCGCCGTATTTGGGAAGCTACACTCCAGTCGTCGGACACCTTTAAACGCCGCCCTGCTACAATCTGCTATCACAATTGCGTTCATTATGATTGGTGGAGGATTTAGGTCCTTGATAAACTTTTCGGTAGTAGCATCCTGGGCGTTCTATTTTCTAACTGTGCGTGATAAACTGCTTAGTCTCTGTGATTACTACCGTGTTGATTTCCTTCCAGGTTTTAGGACTTATAATACTGCGTATAAAGGAGCCCATGCTAGAAAGGTAATAAAGTGTTGCATTATCGTCATACCTGCTCGATTCGTTGACATGAACTATACAGACCTTACAAAACATGGATTGTCACCCCATTAACATTTTGCTGTGTATGTTGCTTCATTAGCCCTTTTTCAAATCTCATTCCATACATCAACCTTCAGGTCGCATTATTTCTTCTGTGCATGCCTGTGATCGCAGCTCCTACCGAAGCAATCGCCGTACTAGGTATATTGAAATTGCAGTAACACTCCACCACTTGAAGGCTAACGTCTGCGGCAGGTTTTGTGCTTGCTGGAGTCCCTGTGTACTACATAACTCAATCAACGGATGATGACAGTCAGCCCCGCATAATACGTGAGTTGCGTTGTCTAGTTCCATTCGGTCTTGTACCTAATGTGCGTTCACATAGGGTTGTTCACGTGGATTACTAATAAGGCGTGTGGTCGCTCACGGACAGAGGAAGGATGGGAAGCTGTTGCTACAGAAGGC
The DNA here is from genome assembly GCA_016801325.1 of Hypholoma fasciculare. Classification (NCBI taxonomy): domain Eukaryota; kingdom Fungi; phylum Basidiomycota; class Agaricomycetes; order Agaricales; family Strophariaceae; genus Hypholoma; species Hypholoma fasciculare. The sequence goes on from JAEKIV010000276.1 coordinate 36,029, forward strand.
GAGGAAACGATTGAGTTGCACCAAGAACTTCGGTGAAAGCATCCGTCAATTTCGCAGTTACTTGCATTATTTATTACCACATACATATATCCATAATACCACATGGTCTGTTCAAATAATGGGATACCTGGGCATCTTTGGGAGACTACCTATTTCCTGAACTGTATAGGCCACGGCTCTATTATTGTTATTTGGGGTGTAAGTCGTTTTCGCCAAAGTGAAATGTGTGCAATAAGTACTGAAAATATTGAGCTGAGCTGAAAATCACTCAATGGCGATGGTGAAATTTGTATTACAATCTGGCGTACGACCGGTAATTTTTATGTGGAACGTAAGATATATGGCATTAAAAACTCCGCTTATTGAGCTGCTTCAAGTAATGCTTGTCCTACAACAGCATGAATATCGTCGGACCGATTTTGGCACGCCTTCATACACTGACATTCTTTAAGTCGCTAGTTAATCACATGAATTTGCAGCACTCACTGCAATGACTTCACTGGACTCCATCCGACCCTTTTGCCAAACACTTGTCACCTTTTTTAAAGCAGGCATGCACGATAGAACCAATGTTCCATTGGACAAGGATGACTCCTCGTCGGTTGGATCAAGCCAAACTTCTGAGTTTATTATGGCCTTTTTTTTAGAAAAAAAAGCTCAGTAAAAATGCATGGCAAAAGGTACCAATAACCAACCGCCGAACATGATATCACTAGGCCAATAATTTCTATTCCAGCGTGCGTCAAAGCAGAACTTGCAGCAATAGAACCTGCAGCTACGCATCCTTCTATTCCATCCGTTTCTATAATCGTGATGAGTATATCGATTGTGGCTTTTGGAAATGTTTCCAATCGAACAGAAGATACGAGCGCTTGGTGAATAGCCATGGCAATAGATCTATCTTCTGCGTCCTGTCCGAAAACGTCAGAGAATCGCTCTCTATAACTGGCGGAAATTCGAGAATTACATGCATAGGTGATCTGCGTCTCTGACATGAATATGGGGCAAATTTTACTTCAACATTCAGGCGTCCTTTTTCGTGGAAGCTAGTGTTTTTGGATTGACGGGGACCATATCTAATAGGACTTCCATTAACGTGGGCTGTCGTTCATTTGCAAGAATCATACATAGCACATGCGATTTTCGTTCGTTCTGTTTCAATGTAGGTTGAGCCGGTAGCTTGAGTGATTAGTCCTGGCTGCAGAACTTCGAGCTAGTCGGTACATTGAAAACAATCGAATTGGCATCCTGTCACTGACAAATGGGTCGTATGTCTAGAGGTGTCCGATCCTTTCTGGTTTTACGTTCTGATTCTGAAGCCATACTCCAAGGATCAGAGTCGAATACTGGAGGAAAGCTATCCTCTGGCCCATTATTTCGCCTCCGGTCAAAGACGTATTGAGCCATAGATGAAAGCGAATAGTATGTATAGAGAAAAGACAGTGATAATTGACTAGTGATCATCCAAACAGTGTTCAGATTTACTTTTAGAACTCCGACACACCTACCTTGACCGGGCCCATGAAGCTCTCCATCTCGTTGAATAAACCAAAAACTACTCAACCGGCTCCACTCATCAGACCTCCATCAGCATTTTCACTAGGCACAGAAGATCCTATCGACGAAGATGGGTTGCCAGGACCCGTCGCCCATAACGTGGAGTCCTCCAAAGCGATGAGGAAGAGAATGGATGCTGAAAAGCGGGTGGATGCAACTGTCTTTGAATACGACGAAGTATGGGACAGGATGCAAGAGGCAAAACAGCGGCAGCAGGCTGCGAAAGATGCAGATGCTAACGTGCGCAAGGTATTTTAACTGTTCAATATCTTGAAATGCTGGACTTTGAACTTCGGACAGCCTAAGTATATCAACAGCTTACTTACTTCTGCAGCGACTCGTAAACTAGATCATCTTCGAGCTGAAGAAAAGATGATGCAACGTGAACGCGAAGCTGAAGGAGATCAGTATATGGACAAAGAGTCCTTCGTCACACAAGCCTATAAAGATCAGATGGAAGAGGTTCGGAAAGCCGAAGAAGAAGAGAAGAAGAGAGAAGGTGAGCTTCAAAATTTTCTGTAAATTCACATACCTTAACTATGTTTTCGCATGCAGAACTGCGCAAAAAACAGGGTACCTCTGCGACTGGAATGGCTCATTTTTACCGACAATTACTCGAAGAATCCTCACAAAAACACGAAGCAACTGTGGCAGCCACTGAAAGGCGCTTTATCGGGCCTCAAGGCCCAACACCTAATTTAACAATTTCAAAACCTGCCAACTTCACCCCATTGATGGATTCTGAACTCGCAAAATTGGCCCGCGAGGAAGGGAAAGAGGTCGAGTTGAATGACGACAACCAGATTATCGACAAACGAGAACTTCTATCCGCTGGACTGAACCTTTCGCTCCCCAATACAAGACACCTTGGTCTACGGAAACCAGGTGATAAATCTGCTGAACAATCTAACCAACAAGTTCAAACACATCGAGCAGTCGGGTTAGCTGCCTCTAAGCGGGCTATCAACGAAAGACGAGCGCGTGAAATACAAGAGCAGCTTGAAGCCGAACGCATAAAGACAGATGAATCTCAGAAATTAGCTGAAGAGGCTGCCCGTCAACGAATTATTGCGAAACGCAACAATGAAAGTGATGTCGAGAATGCTCGTGCACGCTATCTTGAACGAAAGCGGAGGAGATTAGATGAGGAACCAGCTGAAAAGACATAGCATTGTTTTGCAATGGAGTATCCGAACATATCAAATATTTGATTCTGTATTATATACCGTTTACTATAATTAGTCTGAATTGTAATTGTTCACCAACAAAGTCCTAAGGAGACACGAATTCAATGGGAGGTGCAAGTGGGTCGTAGATGAAATCCTAGTGACGAGGTTACTTTGTCAAAGATTTGAAGTGCCGTAAATGCAGACGGACGCCGGTTCGGGTCTTCCTTCAACATGGGATCGATGACATGCATTAATTCCGGTACCCAGAATCCTGTGAGCTAAGAAGTTTTCAAGAACGACATGGTCAATAAGACTAGCGAATGAGAAATCATGCCACCCACCTTGCACGCGCGCAAAATAAGCACAGCCAAAGCCCACACATCCACTTTGTATGGGTCAATCCCTCCCTCTTTCTCACATTCGGGTGGCAGCTCAGTTCCACGATAATTATATACAAGAGCTTTAGATGAATTATCGAATCGCCGGCTGAGTTCGTAGTCGATATAAGCGCAACGGCCCCGGTAGTCCGTGAGAAGGTTTCTCAGGGAAATATCAAGGTGAGTGATTCGGTGCTTATGCATGAAAGCAATGTGCTGAATATGATTGTTTAGTCTGAGTTATCTGAAATAGAAGGAAACTATTTTCTCGCCTCGATACACTGGCGCATTGAGGATAAAAAGAGGCCCAAGCAACAGAGACCAGAGTTAGTAACAAACTGTGAGGACCACTCCTCCATGACGATAAATGCGATATCATCGTCTACTAATTCGAACAAATCTAAGACAGCTAATGTATAAAAAAGTCATTTGAATGTACGCATCACAAAACCTGTGAATAACTCACGAATACTGTGATTCATTGGATCATCTCTCAAGGGAGGACGAGATAATTCACATATCACATTGTATTCGCGACTTTTTAAATGGACAGCCTTAATGACCACCCTTTTGGAATCAGAAAGTTGGACGCCCCGAAATAAGTTGTCTGGCTGAGACAGAATAAATCAAGATATAAGAGCGCATAAAGTTTAAAATAGACTCACAATGCCCGCGTCGGGACAGAGAGCATCGTCATCCTGAAAATCGGGTTGACGGGAATAGTACGGTGAGTCCCAACCGAAACCCAACGCAGCCTCTGATTGTTGGCCATAATATGTCTTTACGTCCTTGACTGTTTCGAGACGGAAACCTCTGGTACGAAGGATAGAGCGGTACTTGGGCCAGAACGGTGTGATGCGCCGATTCACTTCGTCTTCGTCAAAGGAAGAAACAGACGAGGTCGGCGATGCAAGTGAGTCTTCATTATCCCAAACGTCAGACACGAAGATTTCCGGACGCTGGAGAAATGGTTTGCCTTTCGCTGCACGGTCCAAGAAAGATGGGAGCATTTAGCGGGGACAGTTGAGACTCGAGAAGGAATGAAATAGACTGGTTATGCGATTCTAACGGTCAGTTAGGATTTGAGAAGGCGGTAAAAGCTACGTCGTGTACAAATGAGCCTAGATTACTTAACAGAAGGGTTATCCAGAAGTCATACGGCAAGTCAACGAAGGGGATAGCCCTACAGGAACTAATAGCCTTAGAAAGGCATAACCAGGAGCAAGAAGTCAGCAAGAATCACATTTATATTTTTTGACCTTCAAGATGCCTCGGAGTAATGGTGACAATGGTTATTTGTTGAAAGATCCTTCCCGATAAAGGTGCGGCCTATACACCTACAGCTAGTTGAAAGTGATGTTTCTGGTGAAAGTATCCCAGGGTTATGTAATGATAAGTAAATACTGGTGAAATCTGTGAATGATATACTCAATATAAGATCCTTGCTTCTCCATTGCGCACAGAAAGGTACACGTATGTGGCGGCGGTAAGCTTCTTTGAGATAGTTTGCGTTTGATGTAGCTGCTAAACAAGATACACTCTGTTCTCGTGAATGACATGGTGGGATGAAGAACCCCTTTTTAGGATGATGTCGCTGTTGTCGGCTGGACTGTTGCTGGACTCGTCTTCAAGCTACTGATGAAGTTCCACGTGGATCCACCAAACCCGTCAATCGCGTGAATGTAATTCCCTTTTCTGGCGTCAAAAAAGTTGTCGGCAGGATGACCAAGTTTGTAGTTTCGGCTCTTCGCCTCATTTGTTGTGACGAGGCGTGAGAAGCACGATTCTCGGCACACGAGAACTTCAAAAGACAGGTTAAAACGCTGAATTCGAAGCTGACTC
>JAEKIV010000277.1:0-40867 GCA_016801325.1 Hypholoma fasciculare
AGCGCGCGCGCACGTGGAAGGTTTCAGAGGATCCACTATATGACTAAGCGTGAGAAAACAGTCTTTTTATTGTATGGAGATGCCGAAGCCCTTCGGATCAAACATCTGGTTCCTTCTCTTTGCGAGCTCTGCCATTTTCATTTACTCACTTATCACTACCAACATAAAAAAAGGAGAATCATAGAGTATTATGGGATGTGCACCATGATTAAGTAGCTACATAAGGAGTATGCTGTGACGGGAACAGAAATACAGTACTTAGGTTCAACTATTAGGAGGCGAGCCTAATGCTCACCCGTTGAATCTTCGTGCATCAAGCTAGAAAATCGCAGATTGGTTGTGGAAAAAAAGGTTCGCAGCCTAGAGGCATATCAAAAGTAAAAAGGCATATAAAAAGGCAATGCTGATGGGGAAAAAATGCGGAAAAAGAACTGGATAAATAGGTAGAACGGTGTTTGGAAAGAAGAGAAGAAAAATGCTGTATCAGTCCAGAATGCAGAACAGGCTGATAATCGTGGATGATGTTCATACACCCATAAAAGGTTACAAGAAAAATAAGGACTGTCGAAGGGTCAGTACATCAGATATTGCGAGGAAAGAATAGCAACGCACGAACGAAATAATCAATGCAAACGAGGCCCTACTCAGAAGGCCATATATCCGTCACCGTGCGCCTGCGGTCGCGCTTGAAGGGTCCCGCGGACTGGTGCAAGATCGTGGAGGCGGCGCTTCGGTCAGCCGCATGGACAGTCGCTGTCGAAAGGCGTGTCCCACTCGCAGTCATCATGTCGCGCTCGTCGCGTTCGCGAGTCTGACTGCTGTCCAAAGACGCCCGCGGTGCTCTCCCCATGAGTGTCTTCCTTCTGCTGTCGCGCTCAGTCTCGGAACCCGATACGGTGCGCATGATGCTATCCGGAAGCACGCTGCTGCTGGGCTCTGCGATGAAGCTGCTCGTAGACGTAGTGCGTTTACGCTCGCCGTCCATGTGCTGCTGCTGGATGCCGTTCAATGCAACAGCGACAGAAACAGTACTAGGACGCGAGAATGTGACCTGAGAACGCGTTGATCTCTCAGAGTTTGTGCGAGCAAGGAGGGGTGTAGCCTCAGCACCAGAAGTGGACACCGTATGCGGAGTCAAAGCAGTAGTCGGATTACTGGGACTGGTAATTATCGGAAAAGGGGATTTTTCCGTCCGAATGGTTTGCTTGCGTCTGTCGCCATCGCGAGCTGAAGAACTGAGTTTTTCGGAGGTGCTGTTGGAATTGGACATGCTCTGCCGACGAGCCACGGACTCCGATGGAAGGGAGGGCAGAGGTTTTGGAATAACAATAGGCGTGAGAGTTCGTGGCCGTTCAGGACCGGGAGAAGGGCGCGGTTTCACGACGGGAGTGGGCGACGAACGGTGAGCCTGTACTGTCTCTTGAGAATCGAGAGTGGCCATGGTGTTATTTTCACGGGCCATCTTCGCATCTAGACTGTGCTCACGCTGTTCGCGAGGGGTGAATAAACGCCTTAAGGTACCTGAAATGGCTCCTGGATCGATTGTGCGCGATGAGGGGTTCCTGAGGGATGACTGCGAAGCGGAGGGCGGCGTCTCCAGTTGCTCTCGATCACGGAGCCTTGAAAAGGTCGCAGGAGAGGCTCTCGCCAGAACACTCTCGGGCCTCGTCCCGCCATCCAGCCGCCTAAGTGCCTCTTCCCTGTCCCGTTCCCTATCACGCGGACCCGGCTCCCAACTATTCCTCGAAGCAACATTCTGCCGTCCGGCGCTGGCCCCGAGTCGAGCATCGGACTCGTCTTCGCTACTGAGAGTGGCATTTCTGCCATACACCGAAGGCGACCCCATTTCGCTGGCTGTAGCGCCCAGGTCGCGCATGATCCTTCCGAACCCAAGCAGCACCGACGTAAGCCCACGGACAAGCTCATCTGCAGTCCTCGTGCCCTCGCGATAGTCTGCCGCAACCCGACCCCAGATGTCGATAACATCTTGCGAGCGATCTCGAGTCGCCGAGTCAACCTCAGCTTCCACCTGAGCATCCAAAGCTCGTGCGCTCGAGAGCTTCAACATATTCGCAAGGCGTTCAGCGGCGTAGACAGCACTATGCGCACTGCGAGAAAGATCCGAGTGCGCTGCGTCAACTCCAGAGCTACTGCTGATCGAAGCACCTAGCTGCGGCGGAAGCTTCGCGAGCTGAGTTTCAAACGTGGCCAGACTCTCAATAAGAAGACGAGTGTGCTCTGCGTTGGATTGTGAGATGGAATTAGAATTTGCGGGCGTCGTGTACCGTCGTGTGCTGAACGGGCTTGCAGCAGAGGATCTTTCAAGCAGATGTGCAGGCGTGGCTGGTGCAGGAGAGGATGTATGCCCCGCATTTCCAACGCTGTAGCGACTCATCGCAGAAGCAGCGCGCTCTGGAGGAAGAGAATCGCGATCCCGCCTCGAAATTGATGGATCTTTGGCCTCGCGATCCCTGGTGGCCAGAGGATAAGCACTTCTGTAATTCCTCAAATTTCCATCTCGCGTTCCAATTCCCGGGTCGTCTCGATCGAGGTATTGGTAGTTTGCCATAGAGGTCGAGGCACGCTGTGGTTGTCTGTCCCTTTCGACATCATTAACACCCCTCCTCCGGCCATGATCAAGAGCATCCCGTGAGCTACGATCAACGCCTTCAGGCCTATCGCGAAAGGACTCGGTCCTAGCAGAGAAAGGAGAACGCTCGTTGTTGGTTCGCTCGTCATCCTTCTTCCTGCTAAGCCCAGCAGCCCGTAAGCCTTCGCCTAAAAGGCTGCGACCTCCGGGGCTCCATCCTCCCAGCGCACTCTCTACACTACCTCCTCGAAGACTCTGCCTTCTTTCCCTCGGAAGATCTAGATCCTCAGTCGAGTGAACCCCACCGTAGTGTCTGTCCCTAAGCGTGGCTGGTGTGCGGAAATCCTCACTGGACCATCGGGGACTAGGCCCACTTTTTCGAGTCTCGCGTAATGTAGATGAGCGTCCAACGTTGTTCTGTGTGGGCCGGAATGGTGTTATTGGCTCCACATTCTGAGAAAGTGAATAGGGGTATCAGAACATACTCCTGGTCAGGTAAAGGTGCATATATGCGCTTACTTTTCTGGCAGCACTTCCTGGGCGAGGGCTTGGATTTTGCTCTATTAAATCCGACCTGAATTCCATTGGCAGAGCACTTCTTCGCCGCGCGCCAACGGGACTCCTCCTTGATGAGGCAACCGCCACTAACGCACTCTGGGTAATGAGATCCCTTTCACTGAGAGTTTTTTGGCGGGAGCGAGTCCTCCTCCCTGTAGCCGTTTTCAAATTATCTTCTTCGTCATCTTCCTCCTCTTCGAAGTCCGTGAGTTGTAGTTGGGACACGCTTGCCATGGACGTTCGATTACGTCGACGATTTGATGGGCTCGAGCTAGAATTGGAATTAGAGTTGGAATTGGAAACGGAAGACGCCGCCGAGCTTGCTGCAAGGCGAACTTTATTAGGCGAGCCAGGAGCTGATAGGTGACGATACCGGCTGTAAGGACTGTGATGATGCGATGAGCCAGCTGGTGGAGGCGTAGATGAGCGAATCGAAGAAGATATAGAAACGGCCGGGCGGCGAGGAGATGCGAGGGAATATGTTCGTGAATGTGAGGAGGAAGAGTGGGAAGAGTGGGAATGTGTGCTAGTATATTGTGTTGTTGACTCGCGCTCCGTTTCTGAACCAGATCTCCCAAGCTCGTTCAAAGCTGGCGATGGGTTTTCTGTAGAAGCGCGATTTTGCCTTGGCGGGTGCGAGAGACGAGAAGAAGAGGCTGACGCAGCCGATGGGGCGGGGGAACGAGTGTGATTGCGCGAGGGAGAAGGCGACCCAAGCCTGGAGAGTTTATCCAGCGCCTTTTGCGGCGACAAAGGTGCATATAGAAGTTCGAGAATATAGGTAGCCATGGTGGGGGATAGAGGAATAGTAGATGTGGAACAGGTCAGATACTGAGGTCAAATGTAAAGGAGAAGTGCATACCAGGCGGTTTCGTTGTGCCAACGTTTTGACTCTCTGCAGCGCAAGCACGTTATCACTGGAACTCCTTGGTTTTTCGTTTCTGTTATTCATCATCTTAATATCTAATCTTGCAGTGTCGTCTCCATCTGGATTGCTGTCGTTGTCGTTGTCATTCTCTCTGTCGTAATCATCGTCGAAGTTGCCCTCCACTCCTAGGTCTTCCTGAGACACATTCCCCAATCGACTGCTACTCCTGCTATTCCGCCCGTTATTGCTTCTCGCAGCTATCGTGTTTTGATTTGAGCTTGTGGTACTGGCACTGCTGTCGCTATGGAGTGATACAGGCCGTTCCCGGATGGTTGCCGGATCGCCTGTGCTCCCGCTTCCTGTAGAGTTGGTAGCAGGAGGGGACGGTAGACCTGTTTTCACCGATCCGACGCTCGAGGTCGGACTCGGCGGCTCGGGAAGGTCAGGGAGAGCGGGAGGTGTTCCGTCGATCAGACTTGGATAAGCCGAAGAAAAATGCGGTGAGTTCGTTAGATCCTGCAAATTCGGGCTTGAGGCTTTTCCCAAGTATATGGCGGATACGGGTCGTGCTTGTCTGGCCTTGATAGCTGGCCGTGGAGGCATTTAAGGCGTCGAAGAGCACCAACCTGCTACGCTTGCTTGGTGGTTACGACTGAGCTGTGAAAGAAAACGAGGGGGTTGAAAAGGATTGTCGGCGCCGGTCAAGTGCCAGAGTAATGGAGAAAGCTAGCAAGTTGTGAAGATACTGCGCATCGACCACTGCGACGACCAGACAGCAGGAAGGTTAAGGACAAGATAAATGCTCGGCTGGCTTGCGTAAACAACGAATATTTGTCTCTGGTTAACATTGATGATTGTATTGTAACTGGCACTCCCAGCGACCAGAGGGAGATATATAAGGAGTATCAGCTTTGATTAGCTTCTCTCAGTTCTCTTGTACCTCCAGGCCAATGTTTAAGCGAAAAGAGGCAAAAAATAAATTTCTGAGGATTTATCAAGCTGATTCTCGCATCAGCAAATTATTGATTACTTCTTAATCCCTCTTCAATCTCCGCTACAAGTTATGTACATATCCTCCTGCTGGCAACCTCGAGCTTCTCTTACCCTTCGCCCAACCTTCGCCTGGCTTGACCTCTGCTCGGGGTCAGACACGGCCAGCAAGGAAATCGTTTTCAACACGTTGCAAGGACATCCCCACGGCGGACATCTCTCCCAGCTTCCGCTCTCTATTTAACCTCTGCTTTAAATCCTCGCCAACTCGCGGCTAAACTTATGGCAACTTACGCCACAGGATGTTGACGGAATTGCGCGTCTTGAAGCTTCTCTGAGCGTTCAGATTATTTCGGGATATTATCGCAAGAATCTATGAAATGTCTGTTAGAAATAGCACGCCGCTGGCTTATCGAACTTCGATCTTCTAGTTCTCCGCTGCCGCGATAAGATCGAGGCGCATTGGGCCGAGTGCCTCAATACCTACGATTGACGCGAACTTTCTTTAGATTTTGAACTGAAGCTTGACGCATCCCTTCGAGATCGCCTTAGAGTCTGAATGGGCGATCATGATCACCCATGATCATGATCAATCGTGAAGAACTCGTGCGGGGTAGAAAGCTCGATGCAGATTCAACAGTGCATTCTGACTGGGCGAAAAGAAAAGTTTGTGTTCAATGTCTATTGTAGTCGCATGGTACTGAAAACGAAAATTAGGACTGAAGGGGGTTTAACGGACCGCCAGTGCGTCGAGCTCTCGTCGCACCTGTCTTCTGACACCGAAATTCTGAACACTTCAGACGTTCCGACAGAGAGCGACTTATGGGCATACGACATATCCATTTCGAATAATTGTCTTCTTGAAATTGTTCTCTGCCACCTCGTCGCCGCACCACCACTTGCTCGTCGTTCTACTCCGGCGGCTCCGATTTCCGCGTTCGTGTTTATTACGACCACGGTCGCGTCAACAGCCGCTCTATCAGGGTATGCTTTGCGAGTGAAGGGCTTTGCAGTGGGCTTCTGCCTGCAATTAAATCTGTTTCGGGTACATCTGCTGTCTAAACTTGAGCCGTTTCCCGCGACGCGTCGCGAAATATACTCTGTCGCTTCCCTTCTGCTATTCCGACTCCTGCAACTGCTCTTACTTTCTGGGAATGTTCGACCTTTGCTAAATCACTCCTCCATATACGACATATTGCATGATAGACATCTACCTGGATCTACTGTCAACAATACTGTTCTCGTTATTGGTTGACGACTCAGTTCGTCGAAAATCCTTGCAAATCGCTCACGACACTAGTCGCTTCTATGGCAGCCTTGTCTCGCGAATGTGGCGCATGATTCACATTTATCTGCTCTTGTTCGGATGATATCCCCAGCTTAGATGAATGGTGTGTATTGGTATGTTCCTCACAGCACCAACTCCCGTCCTCTCCGACTCCCAAGGAGACCTATGCCACGAGAGGTACTGCAAATCATCTCCCCCACAATTAATTGCTTACTGTTAATTTATCAGCCCCATGACATACGCAGAATTGATGAGGTCATTGCTCAGAGGGCTATATTGGCATCATGTGTCCGCTTAGATTCCTGCGTGCCCACCGTAGAATACTGCCTCATGCTGGTCCTCAACATCTAGGCATAAACGTATCTCCATCAAGTGTTCTCCACCGTAGACCTGGTGAATTTCGTGTTTTAGGAAAATGTGGGTCCCTCGGGGGGGCTGAGTGAGCCAGTCCTCGAGGTCCTTTGTCCTGTCACATCGAGACTATTGCCGTGCTATGCCCACTGTCCAGACTTGACTGCTTACTGCAGAAACTATTGTAGGCCATTCTGGATGGTTCTGCGACTGTTGATTTTTTATGCTTTGCTGACCGCAAGCTGTTCATCGACAATACTCCTGACATCAGTGGCATATATAACTGCTGTTCAAGACACCGATCTATCTGCGCCTTGACACACTGATATTTTCTTTGTTTAATTCATTGGCATTCATACGCAATCTGCACCGACTATCTAAAAATAACATATGCTTTCCTTCGTGTCGCGTTTGAATTTTTTTCGATCACAGGTACGTGAGCACTTAGACATGCAACTTCTGCGTGCTTGCAGTGCGTGCAGCCCACGTTAAGTAGGGGAAAGCACACTGGTGTACAGCTTTCATAGCATTGTTTGCCCACATGCGAAGATACCCGTGTCTTCCGGGACAGCCTTCAAGCGCAAAGGAGAACGAGCGCGAGGCTTGAAGAACATGCTTGAAAAGTAAGACTTTGTGCGAACGACAATGGGTATATTAGGCAACAATGGCAGATCATGAATTTTGGCGCTCGTTCAAGACGAAAAGTCTAAAGTCTTGCTATAACCGACTGCAGAAAGAGCAGATAGTACACGCCATTATATCATGGGAATTGTACTGTTTGCGTTGAGAGATTTGCATGAAAAGTGTGGAGGTTTACTCACGGCGTCCGTCAAACGGCCAGTTTCTTGATGTCTATTGGCTCCGGCTGCACTCCGCACCGCAGAATGGCGCAGAAGTTGACTGGAGAAGAGAATTCGGGGGGTGCATTGTCACTTGTCGACAATTTTAGCAAAGAAATCGTGGCCACACAAGGAGGAACGAAATTCCCACCCTCTAAATTGGAACATTAGGAGGACCCTTGAGTATTTGACGAAGCATTGCCTATCGCCTCGTGGTGGACAGGTGTGGGCCTTTCCTGGCGGCACTTAAAGGCTCTTGGTGCTTGACTGCGGGGTCTCCCGAGGGCGTTCACCAAAGTCCAAGTCGTTCAAGCAGTTGGTCCCCATCCCCGTCTAGCCATCATTTTTTCGGGCCACCTCCCCCCGCTAGCGGGAACCCATCTGCGAATCACCTCAAGCACAGGCATTCCCCGACCTCGTGGCCATTCTGAGGTCTTTTTAACGGACATCCTTTCACGACTTCATTTCCTCCTCCACCCTGGCTTCCTGTTTGTCAACCATCACGTCCTTGTTCAGCATGTTCGGATACAAGCGAACCAGTAACAAGGTCTCCTACGAGCCCAAGACCCCCAAGATGACGAGCGTGTCGCTCCCGGATGAGCGGTACACACCAATCGAGGCCCACATCGCGTACATGGAAAAGCCGCGCGGGGATTCCGTCCTGCGCCATGCCTCGCACAATAATGATCGCGGGACGTCGCCGATGCTAGATGCTTGGGCGCCCCGTCCAGAAATAATGCGATCGCGGACGCGCACGGTGTCGACGCCGGTGCGTGACGTGCAAGGTCGGTAGAATGCCACTTATCTCATCGATCTTTGCTGAGCTAAATTTACAGCGCCGCGGCCGATTCGACCACATCCTTCTCAGGGCGGTTTTATACCTGTTACGGACTCTGACAGGATAAGAAGAGATCATTCGCGCGGTCCTCGTGTACCGGTGGGAGGTACGTCGCTTTCTTCCTCCTATCACCCGCCCAATTCCGACAAGTGGATTAGTCCCGTCAGCAGCGTTTTTAGAAGAACAAGTAAGACGCAGTCGTGCCGAGTCGCATTCCACTCCCTCTTCACGCACCCCCATCGATATGAGTGAGCACTGCCACTGATGTCTTTGTTTTTTATTTGAAATTAACTTCGGGGACAGAAGGCGTTCCTGGCGAATTTTCCGATGAGTACCGCACCCCAGAGTCGAAGAGGTTGCGTGAGTTGGCAAAACGCAACGGTACGATGTACATGGCCCGTGAGTAGACTTTCGATCACCGGCTTCTACTAGTTAAAATTGAGCATTCTCGTCGATCAGACACGTCAAAAGCTGTTTTGGACGAGCTGAACGCTCAGCAGCGGCGAGAAAATAAGTCTAGAAATTCGTTGACGCCATCGCTCAAGAAGCGTGAGTGGTACTTGCTGCTATGGCAGAGTGGTATTGATGATAAGCATCTAGAACGCTCCCGCCCACCGATAGAGAAGTCCTCTAGCACGAAAGAGGTTGTAGACTTCGATGAATGGGAAGCGGTGCCGCTTGACTCAGACTGGCCCTATGGTGAGCGCTGCAAATGCCACATTGGTTTACTGTGCCCTGACGGTCCCCCTTAGAACCAAAACCTGTGGATAAGAACGGTGAGAATTTGTCAATCGCTGAATGACTGTCGCTGACCTGTGGACTCTCAGCTCCTCTAAAGCCAGCGCTGAAGAAGTCCTCGTCTTTGAAGCCGACTCCACGACCAACATCATTGAAGTCGGCACTGAAAAAGACAGAGCCGGCTCGCGACTCCAGCGGCTACTATTCCGAGAACGACTCATCCCGACCTAAGAGCGAAGGTACGTAAGCCTGTCCTGTGGCTTATGCATGTGGCTCAGCGTCTATACCAGACAAAATGAATCCAATACGAGGTAGATTCGACTGCTCAACAAATTAAAATATGCTGCCACTAACTCGTCAATTAGTCCTCGATACACCGTCGAAGGCTTTCCTGGACGAACAGAAAGCAAAACTTGCGCGTAAGTAATTAATCGCTCTAGGAAAGAGCGCCTTACCGACATTAGTCCACAGATATCAAGCAGAGGGGCTGGGCCTCTCGCGCTACTCATCCTCAGGCCAGACCCGAGATTCGTAAGTTCCCATTCTCAATGCAATCGTTGCATATGAAGACGTGTCATTCAGGCCCGAGTGGATTCGGACACAGTAATTCGAGCTCTACTGCATCGCCAACTGACAGTAGTAAGTTATAATTATTTCCAACAAACAACTGACTCACATCTTTTGTAGTTGTATACGATCAGCACGGCCGCCTAGTTCGCTCTCGTCGACCGAGTGTGTCGGAGACACCCATGTCTTCGAATTATCTTCCTGCATACATCAAAGAAACACCAGCATATAGTGAGTTTCACCTTCATTTATTTTAGCCCTGCCCCTCACCTTGAAGTTATGCCAACAGCTCCACGAGCAATGCCTCCTGATATCGCACAAGCCCACCTGGTTCTTTCGTGGCCATTAGTTGAATACGCCCTGAGAAAACGGGACCCGTATCCGTTGATAACTTTCGATGCCGGTTTCGACCCCCGCGACCGAAAATACGCCGTAAAAGCAAAGAGAGGGTACCACTCTACGCCGCTCACTCGAGAGGAGATGGATATTCCTGTCGTGTATTCCACAATCATCCCCGAAATGGTCATCGTCAACGAGAAGCTGCACCTGTGGCCGATCCATCTCAAGAACGCCAACCCCTGGCATACGCTTCGGATTATTGATGTGTTCAGAGCAATCTATGACACGTACGCTCAGCCACTGACTCCGCAGGAGCTAACCCACTTCGGCAAGGACTACATTCGCCGGTGCCAGCCTGCGTTTACTCAGCGCTGTCAGGACAGCTCACAGTTCACTCACATTGAAGAGCGACGGGGCTTGCTTCGCATCGACCTTCTACGGGGACGGCGCATCTTCAAGGGCTTGGTCCCTATTCCTGGCCGGCCGTTACGGTGGGAACTCCTCTTCGACGAAGGTCACTGAGCAACTCGCTTTTCTTGAGCTTGCTTTCTACTCTTTCGACTTCTTTTTGGGCTGTCCCGGGCCTGTTTCTCCAGTCTTTGGGGTTTGGATTTTTTCATGACCAGAGCTGCTCACGCCCTTGAGACGCCATTTATGACTTTATTTTCTTGCGCTTCGCCTAATTTTTCTTGTTTCATCAATTATCACTTGGAAATCTGGGGTCGTATCGAATACGAATTTTACTCACCTTGAAGGACTTTTTTTGGCTTCACACTCCTTACCTTTGTTGTACATATAGCGCCCCCTTCCATGTACATGTACACCCTCCCTCTTGTATACCACCTCTCTGTATCCCGCCATTGTCCACGACACGCCCAGTCACGATTTTCTATTCTTTGATGACCGCATTTGTATTCCTTACTGCACGTATATTGTTTACTCCGCTGTCGTGTTTTGCCCGCTACCCGTCACCATATATTAAATTCGCTATTATCTCGCGGTGTGAATTCATAAAATATGCAATTAGATATTAAATACCTGTGAGCTAGGACTTGCCGAGACCTTGACCGGGCCCATCGTCTATTCCGACTCCCATCGCCGCATACCGTAGAAACAGATAGAACAATCGCCCTTGTTCCACGCGCATATCGGAGCTGCACACCTCTACAGAGCTAGCCTACCGCACCCCTGACGCTAGAAAATTACTTGCATGTTCTAGTAGCCAGCTGACAGTGCTTCGCAAGAGGATATCGATCTTATCCGGAACACCGTCATATCCCCGTTTCCCGGAGCCGCCACGAGGTAGAATTGTGTGTTCCAAGGCTTGAATGTCAAATGTCGATAGATCAAACACATATCGAACAGCCAAAAATATGAACATCGATCAACAAGTTTCTTCTTGGCCCTGGGTGTGGCTGGATAGTGTTACGCCAGAACAAGCGACAAGGAGATACAAACGCTGCGCATCATGTAACGCCACACAGGTATGCAGCAGAAGAAGCAGATGTCGCCGGGGGCTCTTTCATCACCATCAGCGTCGTGGCCACAGGATAAGTGGAACTTCCCCAGACAGGATGTGCGGGCGGCCAATAGAGCAGTGGCACGAAGGATTAAGCCGAAGATCCTAATTGGCCTGAAATAAACCTGGCACAGCGTTATCGGCCTCGAGGCAGCAGCAAGGCCTGTCTACGCCATGCAGACGTCTGAGTGGCCCCCTCTTTGGAGATTAAAAGTTCCCCATAGACGACAAACTTCCACAGGATATTTTGATTCTGGGGTGGTGCCCATGGAGCGCCACCCGTGGGGTGCCCAGAAGTGTGGCGGGTGTCAGAAAGACTGCCGGACCGATGCAGAGAGCGAACATACAAGTGAGAGTCGATCGCGTAGGACACGGAAGTCTTTTTGTGATATCGAGCTTGATTGTGCCAATCTAGTGTGTCCGTCGCTGTCTTCAAAGGCTGTCCTAGGCATGATTGAACGCGCGACTGGGAAAAAGAGCCTGATGTCGCACAGCTGCGTTCACACTGCCATATGCTGCGCTGGCATTAGCAGAGACCGCATTTGGGTGTGTACGAGACCTAAGCTAGGTTATCCCGCTTGCGAAAAGGCATTTCTGAAGTATTCGAGAGATTTTACTGTGATTTTGGTGCATAGACAGATGCAGAGGGGTGGGAGAAAAGAACAAGGGAGGGAAAGAGGGTGCATTTGATTATAAGGCCAGCTGGCCTGCAGCACACTGCGGGAGGTGAGTCATTCCAGGTCACAATGAAGGAGTGCTGTGCAAGAGCTCGGGAAACGGTGGGGCAACCCCAATTGGGAGAGCGCGGCAGACCGTGCGCCGCCATGTGATCGCGTGATGCCGCCCCGACGCTCCTATTTGGGGTGGGGTTAGTTTCGGGCAGACTCATCGACAGGGACATTGATAACTGGAGAGGTCAGAAATTTATCTAAGTCTACTCAGACCAGCAATTGTAATAATGATCTCCCAGAGAGCGAATACTACCATTACGTAGAGAACACCTACTTATTTAACTACTTTCATGCTAATAATTGAATCGCGTAACGCGTTAACTTCCCAAGAATGGGCCAGGGCACCTCGTGTCAATTTCTTATCCCCACTGCAAGTTTTTCGAATAAATATAGGGGATATATTTTCACGTAAATGTCCACTTGGATTACAGGATGGGCTCGTCGTATTCGAACAGAGACAAGAATTGATGCTCGGTGTTACATTTGATTTTGTAAGGGCAGTGCTGGTCCTAGTAGCTGTAGCTCGGCGTATTGTATGATAAAAGATAGGGAATCGGGTAGTAGGTAAGGTGTATAAATAATCATGAATGCGCATATCTGAACCGGGCGCGGTGCTGATGAACCTGATAATTCTTAACTGATACAGATGCATGATGGAGGGAATGTAAATTGCAGTGATGATTGGTCTCTGTGTGCGGTAGTGGTCAGCAACTCCTCGCCGCGGATGGAGAGCCAGAGTATACTCACATTACTGTAAGATACAACTACGATGGCCATTGAATGCATACGAGAATGGAATAGGATGAGATGCGATGCAAGAAATGATCGGAATGGGAGATGGCGTGCAGGGAGTGAGAGATAAATGAGCGGGATGGGAAGAGAAAGATTGATGTGCCAAAAGGGGAGCCGGAAGGGAGGAATTCAAGCCTCGAGAGCAAGGACGCCTTCATCCCATTCTTGTTGAGTCACACACCCCGTTGTCCGACAGACAGGACACGAGACATTGACCTGGCCGTTCTCCGAAACGCTGTCCGCGCCTCTAAGTGCGACTCGCTCCGCGCTAACTAAGCACGCGCTGTGAAACCGGTGTTCGCAAGCACTCGCACCGTCCTCGGTATTGCCGCGGATCGAGAACTGCTTCATGGCGCTAACCGCCTCGCTGACCTTGTCCGTGAATGGATCCTCGTCGGACGGCCCCAGACCGCAGCTGATGTCGCAGCAGCGTAGACCAGCTTCTCGCTCGCGTCGCTCGACTCGCTGGCGAAGTGAGAGTCCAGGAGCTGGTGGAAGAGACCATACAGGTTTTGGGCCCTCTCGTCGAGGTGGACGAGGACCAAAGGCGCCAGCCATCATACCTGGGGGGAATGTGCCAAACATGCCTGCGGGCATAACAAACGGTCGGGGACCTATAGGTGGTCGCCGGGGTTGACCGTCCGCAGGCGCGTTTTCTTGCGGGGGCTGCTGCGGCTGCTGCGCAACCCCTTCGTCGCGAGGTTGAGCTGGTGCAGCCTGTCCATTCGCCTGACCTGGCTGCGCTTGAGGACCAGCACCACTCATCCGAGCAAACAGTTGGGCAAATGCTTCGCCCACGCTTCGCCCAGACCCAGCGGCAAAGTGAATACCATTGCCCATGTTGCGGACACCAGGAGGTGGGGGCTGTTGAGTGTTAGCAGCAGGGGTAGCTTGATCTTGCTGCTGAGGCTGCTGCTGGGGGTCGCGGTGGTCGTTGTCAGCATTATGACCTTCACCGAGGGGTGCCCCGGTGAACATTCGGAACATTTCGTCACCAAAACCTGCCGTTTCATCGCCACCAACTTCCTCGTCTTCGTGTCCCTCAGGCATCATCATCATGATATCTTCTTCCATGACTATATCTTCTTCGTGCGGATGGTGCTCGTCTGCAGCATGGTCATCATGAGGATGGGTGCCAGGCGGGCCTCGAGGGTCAAAGAACATGTCCATCGTGACGACAACATCGGCACGCATTCCAGGCACCCCAAAGTCAAACCCAGGCAGGTTGAATGTATTGGTGTTGGTTGGTTGCGGTTGTTGCTGTGCAGCGTTGGCATTGCCTGGGGGCCTTGGTACAGACGGCAAGTTCGGATTTGGCTGAAAATTGCCGAAGGGGTTGAGTGTAAATCGACGCCCTAAATTACGGTGGAGAGGTGTGGTCAGCAAATGCAAATGATAGCAAAATTACTTAATAATGATAATTACCGGGAAAAGATGGGCCGCCACTTGCAGGTGGGTTGGAGGTAGCGTCGGGAGCTTGTGAGTTATTGGTAGCACCTAAATCGTGAAACGACGGAGGATAGAGAGCATCCAAAGGTACCGGAGCATGAGAAGGTCGTCCAAGACGGGCAAATAAGCGCGCATAATCACCTGCGATTCCCGAACCTGTTTCCGGTTGGGGATGATGACGGTCCGCTGGCTGGGGTGCCTCTCCTGTTCCGTCAGTGCCTTGAGCTGTGGGAGGAGCGTTATCTGCTAAGGAAAGTCGATCAATCATTGCGACGATTGCGTTAGGATGGAGCCGCGTACCGGTTCCATTTGTCGGTGCAGGATTGTTAATGCTCCCCAAAGGAACAGCAACAGGGATAGGAAATGGTAATGGTATTGACGTAACCGTGACACCGGGACCACCTTGGAAAAGCTGAGCCATTGGCGGTAAGTGATTACCTTGTTGCTGTTGGCCTTGACCATCCGGAGGCTGCTGGTTGGCGGTGGTATTGGCATAAAAATCGGTCAGTTGACGCAAAAAGTCATCGCCATTGATGTTTGTAATATTGGCAGCAGGAGCAGCGCCAGGAGCTCCAGTGCCAGGAGCTGCGTCAGCAGTAGATTGCGCATCTGCTGGATTTGCACCCTCAGCTGTGTCAGATGCAGCGGCTTCCGCTTCCCGCCTCTCCCTCTGTCGGCGTTGCCATGAGACAAAGGTCAAATTGTCAGGATCGATGTTAAAGCGGCAAGTCGGGCAAGTCGTTTGGCGTGGTCGGGAGAACCAAGGAATAAGACAATCTGCATGGAAAACATGCGCGCATGGAAGGGACACAATCTTCGGCTGCGTTGTTTCCACCTCACTAGATGAGTCTTGTGGTTTATCTGCTGACTCTCCAGCTGTCTTTGAAGGTCCAAAGCCCACTCCGTCGGTGTCCAACAATCGATCCCAACAAATTGCACATCCGCTATCACCGCCTTTGTTCTGCTCTTCGCCCATGCCTCCGCCTGTGCCGCCCACTCTCTCCAATCTTCTCACAAGACCCTCCGGTACCACTTCTAGCCCGTTTACCAACTTTTGCGCCCGCTCCGGGTCCTCCTGGCTTTCCATTCCACCAAAACCGAAGCCTGCAAAGCCGTTGCCAACCACTTGAGCACCGATGCGGGCAAGTAGGTCTGCGAGAGGCGGAGGAAGTGGCCCGTTCTGCTGCTGAGCGTTCATAGGCGCGTCATCCGGATCATTAGCCATCGGGAATGGCATCGGCGGCGGACCGTTTGCCCCGCCAGGGAGAGGAAAGACAAGTCCTCCAGGACCGAGGTCGAAAGAAAGCACCCCGCCGAAAAGTGATTGCCGCCCATTGCGACCGTCTTGTGGTGGTTGTGGTGGCGGAGCTTGAGCTTGTTCCTGAGCAGGTGCATCAGAGTTGGCGTCTCCATGGGTCTCGGGAGCAGGTGCATTCGCAGGCGGATTATCGTTGTTGGTAGTAGTATTTACAGGATTAGGGATGCTGTTTGGTAGTAGATGCTGGAAAAGCCGGAATGGATTATCGTCGGAGCCACCGTTACCCAGATTGATTGAGGTATGAAATACATGGCGGGGCCGCTGAAGTGGAGGCTGCGGAACAGAAGAAGCGGTGGGTGTGGAGACGTTGACATGAGTACGAGGTGGATTATGAGATGATGAGGGGGATGACGTAGAAGATGCAGAGGAAGACGATTCAGCGTTGTTGTTAGTACTGCTTATCCTCTGAGAAGGATGTCGGCGGTCCCTTTCATTGTCATCGTCATCGTCTACCCGAGGTCTTCTGTTTCTGGTTTGTGGCGGGACAGTTGCGTTTGCCGAAAGTGTCCCTGACGGAGTAAATGCCGGAGAATGACCGGTGGCACGGGCGGTGCTGCTGCCATCAATAGCCTGCATTGCGACTTCGTTAGCATCCCTGACCGACTCGGATTCGCCTTCAGACTCTGAATCAGAGACATCTTGCAGTCCTGGCATATCATCGTATGCGGTATTGGCCATTCGAGCATCAGGGGACTGTCGGGCGTTTACGCCGGAAGAAGCATGAGAGACATTGGCTCCGCTGGGGGGGACGGCGCTTTGCTCGCCATCGGCTGTGGCCTGGGTCTGAAAGGCGTGGCGCAAAAATTGAAGGAAAGGATGTGAATCTGGATTTTGGTCCATCCTCGAGCCTCGATGGTGTGGTGATGGGGGTACGAAGGACAGAGCGTTACTCTGGCTGTATCGACTTGTTCCATTATGTTGTCATCTGTTTAGCACAGCATCCCGATCCGCCCAGAATATGCTAGAAATCACGGATTTTCTTCTTCTCCATGGACCATCACCTAACCATCGTCGACGTCGCAGGCTCTACATAGGATCATACCTCCGATAAACGCCATACGGGTCCACTCGAATCCGGTTCTCACTCTGCCATTCTCCCAGCCGCCTCGTACCAGCTCAGACCAGCTCTCGATCCTATTGCCAACGGTGTGAAGACTCAAATAGATGGATGCTGTTCTAAAGCTGTTCTTGCTTCTGTAAGCTGCTTTTGCCTTGTATCGATGACAATAAGCTGTGAATTACGACAATTTCTGGGCTCCGGACGTTAGGTGACAACTTGGCAGCTGGTCTCGAGGCAATCTCCTACCTGAAAACACCTTGCTCACGAAAATGTAGTTTTCATGGACGTGACTACATACTTCGCGCTTTCCTTGCGCCACAATCTCTTTCGCCCTCTATGCTCCGCCATCTATTCTTATTTCGCATGGCTCCGGCTTTTCACGACAGTCTTAATACCATCAGAGCGGCCTACGGACGTCCGACGCCTGTCTGTCTGGTGGGCGGTGCTTAAAGATAAAGAAGAAATAAGGATCGGCGAGAACGCTGTTTTAAACAGTCATCCACTCTCTATTTCAGGCTACACAGTACTCTAGTCGTCAAAATCCGAAAGCCATCGTCCTTTCTGCCTGGGAGGGATCACATCGACCCAAGTTATGACAGCTTCCTCCCCTGATTATTCCTGAACGCCCTGGTGCCGATAAACCAAGCCTGAAACTACATCCAGAAGAACATTCGCAATCGGGTACCCTGATCATGATCCCGAAGCATGATCACTTACACCGCAGATGCACAGCCCAGAGTAAAAAATCAGGTTTGTAGTGGCGACTGAACAGCAAATACATCTCCTTCGCAGCATTCGTTCCCTAATAAGCAGCGAGCATCGCGCTGTTACTCGTGGTATATGGAGATACGCTGAGATGTAAAGGCGCGATTCAAGGCCATTTATGTGGGTCAAGGCCTGTCAGGTTTCACGACGGGCGTTGGACACCGTTAACTCGACGTTGACAAGTATTGCAACTACACACGCCAAGGCAAGCTAGTCTTTCCCGGCGGGAGTGAGTGTGTGCAATGTAACGTACTGCAGTTTTACCGCTGTATTATAGCGACTAAAATTTGAGTCAAGTTGAGATTGTATTTTCTCATCGCTGTGATATGCGAAAAGATTGGGGCAAGGTCAGGTTTGAATGAAATACATATAGCAACTTCACATCAAATAAATACTGTACTTTGAGCAAAGCCTCTATCGAGACTGATCTTCATTTCTTCGTAATAAAATAACCAGACATGTTCGAACACTCTTATCAGGTATGCATAAATGTTCAGTATCTGGCCCTTGGCTGGCTCAATTATTCAGCCTGGCTTGAACTCCTAATCCTCTTTAAACTTCCTGAAGTCTAGCCCGTCCTTACACTGGCTTACAGTGGTGGCGGCTGAATTTGAATCTGCGATCACTTTGATTGTTGGACTGTAATCTAAATTTCGCTCTCTCGTTTACGAAGCGTTCAGGACTTACACGCGTATGATAATAACATTCAGAATCATGATATAACTCCAATTGTGGAAAGCTTTTCCATGGGGCTGAAACATAAGAACGTCTGGTCGGCTCCGGGGCATGGCCAGACCAGTGGCAGGGATACTCGGCAAACATACGCGCGAACCGAAGGCACCCACGCCGGATTGACCAATCGTGCACGAATTTCCACGAAGGTCAGGCAGCCGCAGGCAGCAGTCTGCCGCATTAGCGATAAGCGAGGTCGGCGTGCGTTCTGGTTATCTGATGACTCTACTCACCGATAAGATCAAGCTTAGGGACGCAGCGTCCAGGATCCGTTCACACGTCATTCGCTTGCGTGGATGCGTGGATGCTCGTTTGCCTTCGTCCGGTCGGAGAACGCGTCGCGTCCTCCGAGCACAAGCGGAAGATAAAGTAATGTGTGAGTTCGCGAAAATATCTAGTACGGTCGTGTGGTGCATCTGATTCTCAGAAATCAAATGACAGGGTTTTGTTCGCCAATTGTGCGTCAGCTCATCCTGGAAAATTCGAGTAACGAGTTATAGAACCATCGGGGCCCCGGACACTTGGGCGTGAAATTGGTATGTATGCCGGGGATATCGTGACATGGTGTAGGATACCTCATCTAAGGCCGGATTCTGCGTGTATGGCCTTGGCATCTCATACCTCGAAATCCCAACGACTGTGTGGGATATCTGGAAAACATCAATTAGCAGGGTACAGCCATCCACCTGGAATTTGTTTGCCAATTATTGATTAGGCAGATACTTGATTTCATGCATCCTATCGGACTCTGAGTAGTATATTATAGCGTGTGTTGTTAGATATGATTAGGTTTCGAAAGAAATCACTGAATACATATAAACTTCGCCACTAGTCATCTTACCCATGGTCTAAAAACGAGATTCATATATCAGGCAGAAGACAGAGCTCTGCTCATATTCCGACGCCGTTGCGGTCTGGATTGATAAGACGGAAACTATAGCCATCTGATATAGGCGCTCCGTTGCGCGGAAAAGAAAAGATGGTTTATTTATGTAAAGAACAAAGATCGAACAAAGATGCTTCCGAGTCCGTTTCGAGTCATTGCTAATTTAACGTGCGCAAAACGAGAACAAGACAGCCGGAATGTAAGATGAATGGCCGAAGGGCGTTTCTTCCAATTGAAAGGCTGCCTGGAACTCAGACTAACCCCGGTGAACCTTGCAATAATAACCATTTAAACATCAAGTATGTACTAGAGCCAGGGACGTGACACAAAAATGACGCTAAATGTATGTATTTATTCAGGTCTAGGCAGGTGGATCGCACACGAGTTCAAAACGTGGTACAACGTGTAAAGACAGTGGACTAGAACTAATTCAATTCGTTAAAAATATATGGTTTCCATATAGTGAATGTGGAAATACTTAGCCTTATAAATGGGCATCGAAGATTACTGGAACTGAAAAGCAACTTTGTTCTCTACATGGAAGGCCATTGGTATAGACACGCGAAATTGAAGAACTCTCCGGGTTAGGCCGTCTCTACTTTACCCAATTCATAACACAACAGCTTCTACGATATTCTCGGAGTGCTCTTGTTTTCGAGGCAGTGCCCACCAGCTTATTCCAAATAATAAGCAATGGCTTCCGTGGCGTCCAGGCGTCCGGCATATTTTGGGCTATTACTACCGTGATTGCTCTTTTTTATCGCAGCCAGTATATAATTTTTTTTTTCAATTTCTCGACGGATCTTGTATATTATAGGGTCGCGCTTCGCAATAGTAAACGTATTAGCGTGACATTGACGGAGACACGTCTAATAGCGCGTCATTAAAGTACGAAACGCGTCGCACGTGATCTACTTAAGCGGGAAAAATTGCTGGTGTCCTGCCCTTTATCCTGATTTCTGATCTCTTGCTTGCAGCACAGGTCTTTATCGATCGGCCGCATATATAACGATACCCAACGAGGTGAGGCCTTCTGTCTTCCCGGAACGCTGCATATCGCACGTTGTAACGCAGAAGTTCTGACTTCTCCAGAAGACACGGTCAGAATGGACCTCCAAACCCTATCTAACCTCTTCGCTACAACCTACAACCCGGATCCAAATGTGCGCAAGGCAGCCGAACTCCAGATTCGTAAAGTAAGTAGGATACCATATTCTAGCTATACCAACGGAGCCCAAAACACGTCCGGTCCCGTTCGAGAGTATGAACCATCTCATGCGACCAATTGGCCAACTCGATGAGCGTCGCACATCACGATCGGTGCTGACACGCTTTTGTTTTATTTTTCGCGATAGATTGGAAATGAGGAAGGCATGATCGCCGCGATCCTCAGAATCATCGCGGCTGATTCCATCGATATGTACGTGCTTGACGCGTCGTTCTTCGTTATGACCCCTGATCAACATGTGTGGTCACTTGCGTTCCAATATCCAGTGCCACCCGTCAGGCTTGTTCTGTTTGGCTGAAAAATCGCGTCCATTCATCCTATTCTCTGGAGACTTCGCGGAGGCCCGACCAAGCTGTCATTGTACCCTCAGAGAGGGAGGCAATTCGTATCAACATTCTTCCTCTCATTTCCGCCGCTCCCAGCAATGCAATCGCCGTCCAGCTTGCGAATACCCTCAAGTCAGTTGTGTCGTTTGACTTCCCCTCCAAATGGCCCTCCTTGGTCGACGAAATCAGGCGTTTGCTCACAAGCAACAATATCAAAGAAGTACATGCCGGCTGTGTTGCTACTTTGGAGGCCGTTCGTGCTTTCAGGTTCGTAATTGACTATACTCAGAATGAAATTGACCTTATAGACTCTCTAATACATGAAGATTCCGTCAAAAGAACGATGTATTACCTGCCCTGATCGCCGAAATCTTCCCTACCCTGGTGACAATCGCTTCTGCTATGCTCCAACAGCCTCTCACTACGTCTCAAGACATTCCTTCTATGCTTCACCTTATTCTCAAAGCCTACCGCACAACTATTGTCATCAACCTCAGCCCACATCAACAAAGCGCGGAAAGTTTGGTTCCGTGGGGTCAACTTCTGTTCGCTGTTGTAAACCTGCGTCTCCCGAAAGAAATCTTGCCTGAGGATGTTGAAGAGAGAGAAAAATCCGAGTGGTGGAAAGCTAAAAAATGGGCCTACGCCGTTCTAGGCAGGCTCTTCCACAGGTGCGTAGCGTTCAATAGGATTATACTAGCCCAGTTTGTCGAATTTGTCGAATTTTCTCAAGGTACGGGAACCCCTCTCAGATGCCGTCGCCACTGCAAGCGGAATACATGGAATTTGCCAAACATTTCGTCACCGCATTCGCCCCGGAAATCTTGAATATCTACTTCCGTCAGGTCGAACTATATGTCTCCAACCAAGAATGGTTGTCCAGTAAATGTCAATACCAAATCTTCCAGTTCTTCACGGAGTGGTGAGTATTACGTTGCCGACCGTTAATGGCTCACTAATATTGATTTGTTCCCTACTTACAGCGTCAAGCCTAAATCAACTTGGGTGCAGCTCAAGCCACACTTCGAAACCCTTGTCTCGAACTTTGTTTTCCCTCAACTTTCATTCAACGAATCAAGGCGCGAGCTTTGGGACAGCGATCCCATTGACTATGTCCGCGTTTCCGTCGGTGAGTGACCCTGCCAATCATCATTATCTATCCAATTTATTGACGCTATTCTCCTTAGACGAATACGAAACATTCACTACACCAGTAGCGGCTGCTACCACCTTCTTGCTCTCCCTCGCCGCAAACAGGACCAAGGTTACTTTCCTTCCAATCCTTGGATTCATCAACTCCATCCTGCGCGCCCATGGCCCTGCCGAGCAACGTTTTGGTGCACTGAACATGACGGCAGCTCTTGGTCGACAGATCATGAAGCATCCAGATGTGAAGAATAACATGGAACAGTTTATGCTGCAATTCGTCAGCCCCGAACTCGAGAGCTCCGAACCATTCTTGCGCGCTATTGTGAGCCCTCCCTTTGTATACAGGGAACATCTTAACTGACGTTATTAAAGGCGTTGGAAATCTTGGGTACTGTGACGAAGCAGGGCCTGCAATGGTCCTCCGAGGAAGTCTTAAGCAAACATTTCCAGGCCACGTTCCGGGCGCTCGATGATGAAGCCTTCCCTGTCAAAGTGCAGGCCGCCCTCGCTTTGACCGAAATGATCATTGCACACGAGTCAGGTTAGACCTTCTTCCACTTTTGCCTCTTTCAGAAACTCACTACTTTGAACCCTTAATCTTAATACCGAATATAAACTTTTTTGTCTTATTTGATGCCAATCACACTATACGCATCGCCGTCAATCCTGTGTGCTATTGAATGAACAGTTCGCACCGCCGTCGCGCCACAAGTCGGGAAGGTCATTCAAGGTATGCTTTAATTGTTCGAAAATACTGCATCTATTCATAACTCACTGTACGACTTTCATCTCCTTCTCGTGCGCCGTGTGTTTGTTAAACATCTCATCTACGTTTTCCCGACGACACATCCCCACCTTCATATGGATAATAAAATGAACGCACTATCATAGACCTGTTGAAGATGGCCGACGAGACAGATTTGGACATTCTCAACAATAGCATGGAAATTATGGTTGATCAGTTCCAGACCGAGCTCCTCCCGGTGGCAGCGATGCTGACCGCCCGCTTGGTGCGTACTCAATGTTCTGAACCACTTTTGTGACTAACCTTTTGGTGACCTAATTTACACAGTGCGAATCTTATATGCGCCTTGCGCGTGAGAGCTCGGTTCACGACCAGATTGAGGAAAATGTCGATCTGGACACTCTGCTCCAAGATGTTGACGATGACAAGACATTCGCTGCGATGGGTGTAGCGAAGACAATCAGCACGGTATGCGGTCGCCTGTATTGGGTTTCGTAACTAACATTGATTTATGATCTTGTGCCCAGATTATTTCCTCGATCGACAGCTCTCCCGAAATTTTGTCCCAGATTCAAGAAATTGTTATTCCTATCATCGTGTTCACGCTCGAGAACAGACTTCTGGACCTATTCGATAACATGTACGAGTTGGTGGATAGTTTGACCTACAAACTTCGCTCGATCTCCCCTTCTATGTGGCCTGTGTTGGAGTTGACATATAGACTGTTCAAACATGAAGCCGTTGATTTCCTCGAGGGTAAGAATACCCCATTTGCTCTTCATATTTGAAAAGTTAAAAATTTGTTACCAATAGAGATGCTTCCATCTCTCGATAACTTCCTTTCCTATGGTGCCGATGTCATCAAGACGCATCAGGAATACAAGCAGATGCTCGTTGATATATACATTACCTCGATTACCAACGAACAACTCGGAGAAAACGACCGTGTCAATGGTTCGAAGCTGGCTGAGTCAATTCTCCTCAATCTCCGTGGTTCCATCGACGACGTACGTGATAGCAAACTATGATGTCCCGTCTTTCTTACCCAACTTCACAGCATTTGCAAACGATCGTATCTACCGCTCTTGGCCTCATTGACAAGGCGGAGACACCGTCTCTCCGACTTGCTAATTTGGAAGTCCTGATCAATACAGTGCTGTACAATCCAACGGCCGCCCTGCACTTGATGGAAGTGTACAAACAAGGCATGGGGCGCGCCTTCTTTGACCAGTGGTTTGCAGCCATTAACACCGATAGCCGCCTGCCACGGGTGCACGATAAGAAACTGAGTCTTTTGGCGCTCTGCGCGCTTATGGAAATGACGCCTGAATCGGTCCCTGATTCGTTACGCGACGGTTGGCCCGGCATTGTCGGGGGAGCGCTCAAAATTTTCAAGTCTCTACCCAAGGCAATCGAAGGCAAGTCGTTTCCGTGCATTTGGTGATTCGTCGTAATGACATGATTTCGATAGATCGCAAGCGACTTGAACAGCTCCTTCAAGAGGATTCTGACAGCGATGATGAAACGGAGGATCAGGGCTTGAATCTTGCGGAAGACGACGGTGAGTGAACCCTTGCATCGTGATTATATTGTTTGCTTATGGTGCGGAAAATAGAGGATGTGTGGGACGAAGACTCTGCCTACATGGAGATGCTCGCCAGAGAGGTATATTTTTGTCACAGTATTCTCCCATGCTTGCTGCTCATGTTCAATTAAATACCAGGGCGCGCGTCTTCGAGAAAAATCAGAAAACGAGACAAATGAGGAAGAAGAAGAAGATGCGGAGGATGAAGAAGACATCGATGAGGAGCTGGGATACATCAGCCCCTTGGAAAACGTCAACCCTTATGTGTCTTTCAAGCAAGCTCTGACTAGTGTGTTTCTCGCCTTCCCTTGCATGATCATCTCCTGACGTGGTCTCGTTTAGCCTTCCAAATGCAAAACTCTCCCAGTTATCAAGCCGCGACTACTGTTCTTGATATTGAGGCACAGACCCTCCTCATGGAAGTCATGCGGATAGCCGAGCAGGAGACTAACCCAGTCGTGCACGCTTAAGCGCTAGATTCTCGCAGGATGTTTATGTCGACCTCTCTCTACCTTACGATTTCTATATCTCCCCTCGTTCTCACTTCACGTCGCTACGACTGTCTCACGAGCTACCATCAATGTTTCTGCAGCCATGAACTTTACGAATAGCTTTACTTTTATCGGCGACGGTCCGGTTGTCCCAATGCATCTCTTCTTGCATCTGCGCCGCCTGCCATTTATTTTCGACGCTGGGGAATCTCGTTGATATTCGCTTCGCTTGGTGTGTATGCACAACCACAGCATGCGCGCTCCACCAAGCGGAGCTGACGATATCCTGCAGCGGCCCGAAACGGATCTAGGGTCGTGTAATATCATGATGTTTTCTCATGGAAAAGCTCTTGTGGCACCCATCCGGCGTTCAGAAAATGCACGCACATATAATACAACTCTTCGGCAGAAGTCCAGCCATGAAGATATGTTTTGGCTGAATGTTTTGGCTCTGTTCGTCCATCGTGGGCGTGTTATTGTGTGCTATACATGAGGTCGCGATCGCCCTAGGCATACGTCTTTATGACGCATTTGAACTTTTCATAGTATCCGAACGTAGATATTAACATCCACAGACAGGAATAGTGCATGCAGATTAGGGTCCGAATGTTACCGAACACAACGCCGTGAGCCCCAATACTGCCAGATACTGCCTGAATACTGCTGTTGCTGCAAGTCGCTATAAATTGACAACATTGGTTAAATTTGGCGGACCAGATCCATGAAGCTGGTGGGATTTAATCATAGATAATGCAGTTCCACAGACCCAATCTAGGATCTATTCTTTGATCTTCTATCCTGCTGGCCTATCCATTTTTCCGCGCGACAAAACTCACAGATCTGAGGTGGAGAACAACGAGCCCTCGCGTCATAAGTAGTGCATGGAAGTGGAAGACTGCACGGCTGGCTAATTATAATAATATGCCGGCGCCCCGGCTATCCCATTTCGAAAGCGACGGGCCGTCTTACCAGTCAAACCTGATCTATTCAATCAACCTGGGGGCTCGGAACAGCAACTGGGGCGCAAGGCATTCTGTTGCCTATTTTAGGCGCCGATTGCCTTTTTGTCTACAGCTGCGGTCTGACCGCGGTCGCCTCCTGGCCTCTCTTTCCATTCGTCGCGTTCGATAACGCAGACCAGCACCGCCGAGCCCGCGAGCAGGGGCGATCACACGGGCAACTGAACAACGGCGCAGAGTGCATTTGGCAGCCTTCTGCCTATTTCGGGTGTCAATTGGCTGAGCAGCTGGCGGGGCTTCTCAGCAGCTGAGTCAGACCAGACCGCCATTTGGCACGCTCGGGCGTCGCGCCGTCCGCGGGTCCAAATTGGCACGCGCGCGGCGATGATTTATATCTGCGCCTGCGCGGCCGTGGGACCCGGTGGGAACGACGGACGCGCTAGCGTCGATCGCCTGCAGAGTTCACGCACATGTGCATGCGTACGCAAAGGACTCGCTTTGGGCTGGCGAAGCCTACGCACGCGCGGGCGATCTGCCAGGCTGCCGTCAACTGACCCACGGGGAGGAAATATGCGATCTTCACGAAGCCAGGCATTGTATGTACGTGCGCAGCATGTCGTTGGGTCTCGCTGGTCCTTGCGCGGGGTGGCGCGGTCCGCGCCGTGGATGGGCGCGCCGCGGGCTAACGGTAGTGGCTCCCTCACGCCCAATAGCACGCCAGCCGCCCGGCTGCCTATTCCATCGGGCCCGTATATATAATTCCTCGCAGTGATCGCACGGCGGAAGCCCAATGCATCGCAGCAACGTCGATGGCTGCACCAGGCGCACGGTGTGGTATTCTTAATCCTAGCCAATAGCGGTGCTGTCAGCTCACGCACAGTACTATGTATGTTGTTTCTCAAGCACACATCTGCCCAAGCGCAAGCGCACCGTGTAAGCAGCATTGGCGCAGGCGCCGGGAGCCGGGCCACGCCCACGCATAGCACAGCGAATGGAAGGCGAAGCGTGCGTATTTTAAATTTATTAACGCGCTTCGCGCGACGTGACGGCCACGGGAACGGGAACGGCGGCGGCGCCGCGCGACAGGATATGCCTGCCCTGGGATTCCGAAGGCACCTGGCACGTCGCTCGCTCGCCTGCTGCGCGCACCGCCGATGCGCAGTGCCTTCCTTCCTTTCCTGACATTCTGATGAAGCTGGCTTATCGCCCTTCCCTACTGGCCGTCGGCGGGGCCCAGTGGCCATTCGTCACTGATCCAATTCCTAATCCTAGCGCGGAATACCCGTTCGGGCGCGCGCGGCATCGCACGCACGTCCCACGAAGCGCCCAGCCCGGGCCCACGGGTGGGCTGGGGGGGCACCCTCTTCCCATTCCCGGCGTGCGCGCCAAGGCCAAGCACGCGCACTGAGTACACAGCGCGGAATAACAGCGCGGACGAACGCCCCATCCTCGGAGACGACGGATGTCGTGCGCGCCGATGCGGGCCCGCGCTCGCGCGGGCGGTGTTCTAGGGCCCGGAGGGGGGGGCGAGCCTGGGACGTCCATCCGGGCGGTCCATTAATTACTACTGATACCCACCGCGGATGGCGGAAGCCCGCAGCGCCATGCGCCGCGCCACGCCGCTGGGCTCTCGCCCCTCGCCCGCGAGGCACATGAACGCAACGAAGCCGCGAGCATCAGCGCGATGGATCATGATTCATGGCGCGCTGCAGAAGTCGGAAGCCCGTGCGTCCTGCCTAGCTAGTATGCGAGCAGCGATCCATCCAGACAGGGGCGCCCATCCATTCATCCATCCATCTCCATCGTGCTCCGCGGGGGCGGCGCGTTCCTCTGGCGACGCGGTCGCAGGCTAGTAGCGTCCTGTTCAGGCCAATCCGCGCGCTATATATGTATGTATATGTAACGCCCTCGAAGCCCGCCGAGCGAAGCAAGTTCGCGAGGGTTCGAATGCGCGGCTCGTTTAGGCAGTCGCGCAGCTGGTTCTTCGGTGATGATATCCTAGTGTGATATTAAATGACAAACACCCCATGCAGATTGAGTCACTCGAGAATAAACTAGTCAAGAAGATCCCCCAAAAGCCAAAGCAAATTGTTGCATGACGCGGGTGTGACATCGCCTGCTCGCCACCTCACCGTTTTCGCTGTGCCGGTGCTGGATCATATCCTGAGATAAAGTTAAGTGAGTGACAAACAACCCGTCGCAGCTGAGTCACTCTGGAATAAATCAGTCCAGAAGATCCAGGAAAATCAGTGCGATTTTACATGACATCAGTGCACCCGTGAAGCCATGGATGATATCTCGAGATTCGGGGGACAAACACCCTCGTAGCCCGAATCACTCTAGAATAATAATAATTTTTTCAATCGGCCAAGAGGATCCCCCGAAAAAAATACAACGCAATCCCACATGAATAACGGAGCTGTGACACCTCCCGCCGCCTCAGCGCTTCCGCGCGCCGCCCGTCGAGCCCGTACCCGTACCCGTACCGGCCGCCGTCTTCGTACTCCTCGCACGCGACCGCCCCCCAGGCGCAGGCGTGCGCTCGTCCTCCCTCCCCGTCTGCTGACGCCCCTTCGCCCGCCCCACTGACGGCGCAGGCGGCGGCTCCACCGCGCGCTCCGCCTCGCTCTCGCGCGGCGCCCCAAACCGGCGCCTCACCGCGCCGCTCCCGCCCTCCGCATACTCCGCCCGCGTCACCGCATGGCGCGCGAGCCGCGGTGCATCAGCTGCGAAGGCGCTCGCGGCGCGGTACGCCGCTGTGATGGGCTCTGCGCACTCGGTTATGTTGACTGTCGTTCCGTGCGGCGCGAGGGACTGCAGCTCTGCGTGCCTAGGTTATTGAGCGTTGAGTTAATTTTTATTTTTGCTGTGCGAGGAGAGAGAGGAGGGCTCACAGCCGCGCGCGGAACCCCGCGAACTTTGCGCACCCGCCGACGAGCCCGATGTTCGCCCAGAACATGCCCTGGATGTCCGCCGGGAGACACGAAATCGCGTGCGCAATCGTCGCAGGGAGCCCCGCCTGGTCAAGACCTATACGAGCACAAAAGAATAGCAACATACATGTAGACGTGAGTAAACCAAGAACAAAACGCCAGCAAAAGAGCAGACGCACCGATGTCGTCCGGGCGGAAGAGCAGCTCAGGGACGGCGAAGCGCTCGCTGCCCATGTGCAGGATCTGCGCGTCGTCGACGGGCGGCTCGCCCGGCGCGCGCACGCGGCCGCCACGCTGCGCGGCGAAGTCAGGGAGGATATATTCCTGCACTATGGAGTTGTGTGCGAGGTCTACACTGTCTCGCGCGGCGCGTCAGCGTATACGTAAAAACAAAGAAACAGACCGAGATGAAAAAAGCAGCAGGCAGCGGCCCGGGTCGAGCCTGGGATGGGGAAGGACGAGGGGAGGCCACGCACCGGCACGCCTCGATGTCCCGCTTGTAGTCGAGCGAGACGAAGCAGCACTTCTCCTTGACGTCGTTCATGATGTGCGTCTCGTCCATCATGTTCCACTGGCGGAACGAGACGAGCTCTTTGAGCTGGTTTGTGAGCAGCTTGCCACCGACGTCGAGCCTTGGGGCGATGTGTGAGGACGCGCGTGACGAGAAGACAAAGAGGTGAGTGGGCAGGACGCACCGCTTGACGGCGCCCCAGACGACCTGCCCGTCGAGCAGCGGGACGACGTGGGTGAAGCTGAAACCCGCGTCGACGACGAGCGTGCATTGCGCGGGCGGCTGATCGGGAAGCGAAAAGAGGTCTCCGTACGGGATCATAGATGCCGCTGGGTCAAGTCAGCTATGGAAACAAGAAACGACGCGTAGGTGGGGACGCACGGGTGCAACGGTAGTACGCGGCAAACTCATACTCCTCGAAGACGAGCTGGTCGTACGTGTCTTGTATGTTAGGTAGGTTGAAATACGGCTCAGTAACGAGAAGCGTGGCCTGCGTCGTGTCGACCTGCGCGCGGAGGATTAGCAGCGGGCAGGGAGTGCAGGGATATGGCGCAGTGCTCACCGCGAGGACCTCGTCCGAGAACACGCCGTCCCAGACGGCCTTCTCCGCGTCCCAGTCGACGAGGTATCCCTAGCGAGCGGGGTGAGCATACGAGGCACGCGACGGCGGGCGGCGCACGCGACCTTCTCGAACGGCAGGCGGAAGTGCAGCGCGGCGTAGTCGCGGCAGCGCGCGATCTCGTGGCCGCAGTACGTCTGGCGGTCGCCCTTGGAGCGCACGACGGCATTGGTGATGAGGGTCGGGGCATCGGCGCCGGCGAGGCCGACTTTGAGGGTCGCGGCGCCGTTGTCGAGGACGACGGTGGGCGGCATGGTGGAGAATTATTCAAGCTCGCGGCGGCGCGTGCCTGACGAGGGCGTGGGAGAATTATGCAAAGAGATGTGACGGCATCTTCCGAACTCACAGAGGGCTCCCTGCGGGATTCCTGTGAGAGCCTGAGCGTCTCGCAACATACGAGCTCCGAAATGAAATCAGATAAGTATACTAGATGAATGAAAAGAAAGGGTTCCGGTGGATGAATTGCTTATGCGCAATGTATAATGTGCAATGCTGAGTTGATGCTGAGCCAAAGAGATGAACGACGCGCTCCCTTATCTTATCTTATCGTGCGACTCGGCACTCGGAGGCTGCTCTCCCGTGGACCTGCCTGCATGCCATAACATCGCTCCGCAACCTCCTGCTCCCCCTTCCCCAGCTGATCCTGCAGATCGCATACCCCATCACCCGACCGGCCGATCAGCAGCGATGTGCATAGGCGTCTACACCCTCACGCACCCCGAATACGCCCTGTGAGTACATGCGAGCCCCACCTCATTTCATTTCATATCTCACCCTGCACCCCATTTCTCTCTGTGGGTGCTGCTGCGCCATTATTTATATCCATGCTTACCCGGAAATACACACGTAGGATCCTCTGCACGAACCGCGACGAGTTCCTCGACCGCCCGACGGAGGATGCGCACTTCCACGCGTTCGGTGAGGCGCTTGCGCCTGGCACACTGCCGCCCGTCCTCGCAGGGCGCGACCTCCAGGCCGGCGGCTCCTGGTTCGGCATCAACCGCGCGGGTCGCGTCGCGCTACTGTAAGTCTCATCTACTTATACGCACGTACAAGTACAGCGCACTCAACGAGACGCAATGCGCAGGACGAACATCACCGAGCCCGTGCAGAAGTACTCCACCTCGCGCGGCGCGCTCGTCTCCTCCTTCCTCCTTGCCCCAACGCCCACCACGCATCAGCCGCTCGCGGACGAGCTCGCGGCGCTCGTCCCGCCCGACGCGCGCTTCGCGGGGTTCAACCTCCTGCTGCTCGCGCCTGCGCCTGCGCCTACCCCGCCAGCGGAGAACGCCCCGCCCGCGCCGATATCGTACGAAGGACTGTTCGTCACGAACCACGGCGGCGGCGGCGCGCTCACTTCCCGCCCTCTGCGCGCGGACGAGTGCGCGTGCGGCGGCATCTCCAATGGCGTCGACGGCGCGGGCGGTGCGCCTTGGCCCAAGGTGGAACACGCGACCGCCGCACTCGCCGAGGCGCTTGCCTCCACCACCACCTCCACCACCTCCACAACCCCCAACACAAATTCCTCCACTACATCTACATTCACCCCCACCGAATCCTTCCTCCTCACACACCTCTTCTCCCTCCTCGCCTGGCACCCGCCCCGCGCCATAACACACCGCAGCGAGCTGCGGCACACCGTGCACGTCCTGCCCGTGCCCATCGTGCTCGACGGGCCGGGGAGCACGCACACGCGGCCATCGTACTACGGCACGCGATTGGCGAGCGCGCTGCTCGTCAGGCGCGACGGGGAGGTGCTGTTCGTCGAGCGCGACGTGTGGGCGCTTGACGGTGCGACGGGAGCGCCTGTGCAAAGTGTGCCGCCGACGCAGCGCGTGTTCCGCTTCATGCTCGACCTTGATGATGGTGGGACGGCGCCTGTCGCATGATCGGAGGTCGGGGGTTATAATTCACGCGAGCCTGAGCGGATGGGCGGGCGGCTAATTCGCTTGTGAACTTTTCTACGTAATCTAATTAAAAATGTGGCATCTTTCTTTCTTCTGTTCATTACATAAATAAAAATATATCCAAGTATCCCCGTATCGTATCCAACATACCATACCTACACGGAACACCAATCCGCCCGACAAAACAACATACCCACTGCGTGTCGAACACGTAAAATTCAAGTAAGTAAATGTTCCCTAACATGCGGAGCATGTCGATCAACACACAATATGTCAACGACGTTCGCTCGCAGGCGCAGCACTTCGTGTCGACTGACGGGAGGAATCCTCAGTTCGATAAAAATATTTACCTGTATCCCGGATTCGTATTGAATCTGCAGGTATACTTACTGCATGAAAATCTGAGTAAATGTTGCCTAACTCGCAGAGCACGTCGATCCACAGCGTCACCGTCTGCTCTGCTTGCAGGCACAGCACTTGACTGACTAGAAGAATCCTCCAGTCGATGAAGTTATTCGCGTGTATCTCGCATCGGCTTAAACAAATCCAACGAACCACCCGAAAAACCTTCTAAGTAGCAAACACATCTTCTAGCAAACCCAAAAAACCAACCTGACGAGTCGTCCCCATAACACACAGCGAAAGTCGACCCACAAACAATTTCCCAGAAATCAGAATCCTCCTGAGAACTGATGCGTTTCGCTGCCGGACACACAGAATGATACCTACGCACAGCAACACCATCGATCCACCGAAGCGACGGTACCACTTCTGCATCTCCTCAGGCGCCTCTTCCCAAAAAATGGTGCGCATTTTATTTTTATATGTTCTATGTATGTACTTACAATACATTACTTACAGTTACGCCCTGACCGCAGAAATACACATACCGTCGGCGCTAGCCAAATAGCGCCTTCAAAAGGTCAAGTCGTATCACTGGCACTAAGCACCGTTTGACTAAGCGCCCGACGCCTCGCGCGAACCTATGTACCATCCCGACTCCGAACTCGGCAGCACAACGAGAGCGAATAAGCTCCCAGTCTATACTTAGCCTCCAATTCAAGCAAGTCGCACCACCCGCCCACGGCTCACTCTAGAAAAGCCACAAATCAGAAATCAGCAGCACCAGTCAGCGAAGTTTCGAACCAATGCATTTTTTTCTCCTCGACTAGATAATTAGCTAGTGTATACAGTACGCTATAGATCAGAAAAAATGGGCTCCTCGTGACGTGATGCCACGCACAGGCAGACGGTGGTCTAGCATAGGGTAGGGTAGATAGAATGGGCGGTGGTGGTGGGTGCCATGGAACAGTGGGTGGTAGTGCGTGCCATGGTGGGGTGGGTAGGTGGGGGGTATTTAAAAAGTGAGTAGGTAAGTACAATGCGCGCGCCTTTTCGCGTCGCGCGTGTCCAACAAGAAGCTTTCGGGCAGTCTGGTACGCGGATCGGGGAATAAAGTAGTCAAGATCGGGGTAGATGGCGGTGCGTGAGCTAGGGTAGTGGGGTCGTTGGGGAAGGGGTAGGGGGTAGGGGCGGCGGCGGCAGGGGATAGACAGCGGCGGAGGCGCCGCATACATACAGTATTAATTCAGAGCATAAGGAAGCGAGCGAGCGAGAGAGAGCGCGGAACAGAACAGAACAGAACACACGGAGCGGGAAAAAAACGAGACGAGACGGAACGAACAAACACGCGAACAGCGCGCACCCGCCGCCGACGGCGACGGCGCCTGCGCCTGCGCGCGGGGCGAGGAGGGGCGCGCGGCCAGCCGCACCCGCCGCCGCCTCACGACATGACGTGGCCCACGCCGTACACGCTGTGGTGCTCCGGCGCGACGGGGAAGTACGGGTTGAACCCCGCAGCGGCCATGTGCGTCCACTCCTGCGGCGACACGCCGGGCGAGCCCGTGTGGAACGACGCGTGCCCGCTCGACGCGGAGAGCGGCGTCATGATCTCGTTGTCCGACGGCGGCCCGCTGTCGTAGGCGGGACCTACGAGCCCCGGGCTGTCCGTGCCGCTACTAAGCCAGCGAAAATAATGCAGTTAGCGAGGTGCGTAGCAGGAGGGAAGGGGGTGGGACACGTACTGTAGCGCACTGTGCAGCTCGAGCACGCGGCGGTACACTGCGCACTGCGCGCCGCCCTGATGGTGCGGCCCGAATTGGCGCAGCGCGTTGATGGCCGCCGACACCGTCTGCGCGAGGTTCATGTACGTGCTACCGAGCGGGGGCGCCGCGCGGCACGAGCAGCTGTAGTGCAGCGGCGGCGAGCCACCGCCCGCGCTATAATGCTCGCCGTACGCGTGGCCGTCGTCGCTCCCGGGGTACCCGCCGCCGCCGCCACCCCCGTCCGAGTACGACGACGGCGCGGGCCCGCTCGCGCCGCCGCCACCGTTCGCATACCCGCCGCCGCCGTTGGCGCTCGCGCCGTTCGGGGGCGGCGGCCCGCTGTACGGCATGCCGCCGCCCTGGCTCCCGCCCGCGGGGCCGTAGCGCGCTCCAGCGCCGCCCTCCTCGAACGACGACGCGGAGTCGCTGCGCACGTCCGCCTGGAACGTATGGTAGCGCATCGACGGCGCGGGCGACGCGGAGAAGCGGTACAGGTGCGCGTTCGCCTCTGTGAGCGGCTCGGTCTTGATGGGGCTAAGCAGCGCGCGCGAGCCGGGGCCGCCGCCGCGGAGGTGCTCGTCGGAGCCGGGAGGGGGTACATGCCGCTTGGGCAGGGGCGCGCACTTGGTCGCGCGGGAGTGCCATTTTTCGTTCGGGTCGCCGTCGCGGAAGGACGTCTCGGCCCACCGTGGGTGGGGCTTGCCTGTGGGTGTGTTAGTGGTGGTAAGAGGAGCGGGTGATGGGCGCACCTCGTAGTTCGCGCACGAGCGACTCGAGCTCTGCAATTCGGTTCCGTAGACGCGTGCTTTCGTCGACGGAGGGGTCGTCTCTGGGGGGCACACGTCACGCTCAGTCGCGCGTCAAACATTGCATGGGGTGCTAACCTCAGCGCGGGGTCATCGATCTCGTATACGCACAGGCCGGTCTGGAGTGTGATGAGCAAGGTGGGTGGGTGAGTGGTGGTGGAAGGTAGTTACCAGGCCCAGCTGGATGCAACGCTGGCACGGCCGCTTGCGGTCGCACTGGGGAATGGTGAGCGCTATCCTGGACGAATACGACGACGACGCGCACCTTGCGTTTGGACGTGTGGCAATTTAGGCAGCTCTGGGTGGTACGGTTCCTCCTGCGTTTCCTATTTTTGGGCAGACGGGGGTAGAGGGGACGACGCGCGGTTAATTAGTCGGCTAGACGGTGGGGGTTGGGGACACACCTGTGGTCGGTGTCGACGGTGAACTCGAGGTCGAGGATCTCGCCCTTGAGCTGGAGGGGCTGGAAGTCGTCGGGGGAGACGGGAGACATCATTGTGGAGGGACAATGGCCGGTCGAGGATGCAGGCCAGCCGGGCACATTAAGTAACTTTGCCACAGATCTCGTCCAGATTCAGATCCCCAGCCGCCCGATCTCGCCACCAAACAGTGTCAATCAGTGCTGTATACTCCCCGTATATGGATAAAATACTCGCCCTGAGGATCCTGGGAGCGCGTTTTTCACCGGAACTGCCTCCGTCACTGCCTCCGGCCACCCATCAGGGTCGCCCCTCTAGAGGAACGACTCCCCAGCGCCCAGCGTCGACTAGAGGCAATCAAACGCGAATAGCCAGTCTGCTGCGTAAATAAAACAGAGCGTGCTTCTCGTCGCTGCTGGCACCCCAGGGTTCTGCGGCGCTGCTCGCAGACGCGCCGTTTGGGGCCCGCCGGCTCTCAGCGCAGCGCGCGCCAACGCTGACACCGCGCAGCGCAGCTGGCGACGCACTCCAGCCCTGCGCGCAGACTCGCCAGCGTGATGGCGCGTCATGGACTGCCAAATCCCAAATGGAATCCGGATATGTGGCGTCACACGTAATGCAAATACTACCCATGTGTCGCTTTACTTAGGTCTCAATGATAAGTAATACAGCAGAAGGCATATGTACTTGAGATGAAGTTATCATTTTCAATGAACGTGTCGATTCTACATCTAGAATTGCGCAATCGTCCGCGGAAGGCGGGAAAATGGGCTATATTCGGGCTGCAATTCCCAACCCAAACCTTCCAACGCGTCGGGAGCATCGGTAAGTCTAATCTTGATGCCTCCCTCTGCACCAGCCCCGCCAGGCGCCTCTAATCGTGCGCTCGCTCCTGAATCCCCGATATGAAATAGGTATTATAGATACCCTAGCGGATAGATATTTAGCAACCTGATCGAGGCCGCTGGCGGCAACCCCCACCTCGCGTGCCACTCCCCACTTGATACCACACGGCATCCAAGGCGAAAAGATACGCTCCTTTCGTGCTCACTCACGCTGTGTCGTCCACTTCCTGCGCTGTGCCGCAACCGCAACTGTGCCACAATCAGTCAGGTTTAGAAAGAAGCCTGCTGGGTTCGCACCTGCTTAATGCGACGCGATCACAGATCCTGATCCCGCAGAAGAGCTTGGCTCCCCATCCTGGACAGGACAGGAACCCCTGATCAGACCTTGTGACAACGGCTTGACGCCGTGGTAATGCATTGATCCCAGTCAGCCGCATCAGCGTACGTCTAGCTGGTGGGAGCCGACGCGCGCTGGGAATAGCGCACAAGGAGAGCTCTGGATGCCCGTCGCAGGTCTGCCCGATCGTCTTCTGCATAGGTACATATTTGCTGTCAGCAACACATGCCATGCTCGCCGGGCGAAATAGGCAAGATGCTGTTTATGGCCATTGGCGCGCGCGCGGGTCTGGAGCGCGCTCA
Organism: Hypholoma fasciculare; assembly: GCA_016801325.1. Lineage (NCBI taxonomy): Eukaryota > Fungi > Basidiomycota > Agaricomycetes > Agaricales > Strophariaceae > Hypholoma > Hypholoma fasciculare. Next base: position 36,486 of record JAEKIV010000277.1, read on the forward strand.
TGCCCGCCCAAAATCTGACTTGCCGGCGCTGGAGAACTGGTCGTCTGCGCCCCGCCTATAAGCACAATGAAATTAATTTCGTACAAAGAGCGAGAACATCACCGGGACGGCGTTATGCCCTCGGCAAGCGACGCTGATTGATAACGGCGCCTGTCCCGCTATTGAGTGCGAGCTGTGTCGAGGGCTACAGATCGCCCTTGTCGAATCGCAGCGCTAGCGTCGAGGAAGCACCAAGAATTCCAGTGTCGCTTGGCCGAAGAACGCGGTGCGCGCCAAGGTGGATGCGCTCTGGAGCCTCGAGAAGCGACCCTCGAATTGAAAACGCCCAACGGGCGCCGTCCAAGGCCTTCCAAGCAGACATAGGCTTCGCGTTCTAGGCGGCCGTCCGTATGTGACCTGGCGCGGACGCTTCCTTTGCCCGGGTATATCCAGACCACAAACATACGGTCGCGTTCCGTGTGTGATATCTGTGATACCTCAAAAAAGACGAGGTGATGGCATCACCCTGACATTTTACCAAACGCGATGTCATTGTCGCCATATAGGTCTTCCTTCCTCGGGAGGGGCTCTGCTGACCACCTTTACGAGGCCCCGCAGCACTAATTGGGCCCGACGGGCAGGCCGTAATGCCTTTCGTACGAGGGCGCCCCTTGCAACCGGTTGGACACCGGTAAAAGCGAGGAGAAAGGAGCCCGAGTCGGGATATAGTGGGTCCTGCGAGTGTCGCCAGGCAAGCCATTTGGTAATAGCCTTTTAGTAAATTAGACACCGTAATGGCCTGTATCCCTCCCCACCGCCACCCAAAATAACGTCCAGGCCAAGTCCAAGTATACGTGAAGACACAGTTGCCAGCCGTCAACATATCGTGCGCGCGAACAGGTCCAGACCGCTGAAGGTACGCCGGCAGGCACAAGAAGCACGGTGCGGGGCGCCACTGGGGAAACATGGAAAATAGATTATCGCGGGCAGCGAGAGAGTAGAGTCAGGATCCTGCACAGCGGTAGGTGCGAGATGCCGCGATGTCCAGATCGCCGTGTGGGCCCCTCAATTGTCGACGAGCGTCCCGTAATGCGCCCCCGTAATGGGGAAGAGGTAGGGTCCCGAGGACGGAGTGGGACTTAGAACGTTTCTGCCAATGCAAGTGCGCGACAACGTGTCGGATTACCACGGGAAATAGGAAATTTTACCAAAGGCGGATCCCGGCATCAGCAGGGCTGTTGGCAAGCACGCGCAAACACCGCAGCGCAAGTGGTGACGTCGGTGTCCAGGGTGCTCAGTCGGATCCAGCAACGAACTCTCTGCCCGGATCCACGACCATCCCGTTGATTCTCTCTATCAGCCTGCCCAGCCTGCGGCTTCACAGCTGAAAGGGAAGCGAACGACTGTCACCGCGAACTGCCCCCGAGCGTGTGAGTGCAATTCTAGACAATTTATAGCTTGTTCCGACTGTGCTTGATTTCAGCGCCGATTTACTAAGGAATAAGTCCACGGACCACGCCCGTCCATGTCTAGACACGACAACACCGACTTGTCGCCCACATCTCACGGGGAGGAGGACTCAGACGTCATTTTGACAACCGTTGCGGAGATTGAGGCAGAGCCCATACCTGGGCTTAATGGGGTGCCAGTGCGATGTACGTCTTTTGCGCACGCGGTCGCAAATTGCGAGAACGCAAAAGTATAATATGTTTCGTAACGCTGCTCACGTCGGGCGCTTTAATCAGGGTACGATGTAAGTGGCGTTTTTGAGTGTCGAACATCTCCTGCGCAACGCTTCGATCAACTGACGGCCTAATTGTTGACCAGGCTGATCGCACGGAGCCTTACACGCGAATTACGCCTTTTCAAGAAAAGCACGACACGAGTATCGAGTGCGTCTCTTGCACACCGGAGGCACTGATGGCCTCGAAATTTTTTATTTGCCGCAGAAGCTGATTTTTATCCAGGTTTTTCTATAAGCCAGTGACGTTGTCCGCGCTAGCATGCGGCCTGATCGTGCTTGCATATGTTGCTACAACACAGGATGTTCTAGAAGAGGGGCGGGACAAGCGCCGCGTGTACGTCTCTCAGACGGCCGTCGCTGTGACTTTTGCATCTTACGCTATGCCCGTCCAGCGGCGTCTACGCAGCGATAGCTGCGTTCCTCGGCTTTGCAATGATTCAATTCCGGGACGGGCCGTTCATTCGCCCACACCCCTCGTTCTGGCGCATAATCCTTGGCGTGAACTTGCTGTATGAGCTCGCGCTGGTGTTCCTGCTATTCCAGGACCTCAATACAGCGCGGCAGATGATGACCTTCATCGACTCCAACCTCGGCGTCCCCCTGCCCGAGAAGAACTACGCGGAGAATTGCGCTCTCACACCCAAGACGCTCTGGGTAAATTAATTCATAAGCAATTGCCTTTCAGGCGGGCTGCGAATTGCTAATTGAGAAGGACGCAGAATGCGGTTGACATCTTTTGTTTGGCTCATGCTCTGGGGTGGTTTGGGAAGGCTATGATCCTTCGCGACTATTGGTTTTGCTGGGTCAGTCTGCCTTTCCTCGGACTTTGCCTTCGGAGCTTATGTGCGCCGATGATTTTCTGAGTAGATCCTCAGCATTGCGTTTGAACTTATGGAGTACAGCCTCCAGCATCAGCTCCCTAACTTTGCAGAGGTATTTTTTTCGAGCTTGCTATATGGAATGTTATACTCACCGAAGCCTTCTGCGCAGTGCTGGTGGGATCATGTACGTCTAGTATATCTTTGTAGCTCGCCTGTATTAAAGGAAGATCACTCCTTATTTCGAATAGTGGATTCTAGATGTTATGGTTTGCAACTGGTTAGGCACATACTTGGGTGCGTCTATTTTGATGGTCTGGGCATCGAATGCTTTGTGGCTGGTCTTACTCCCTTCTTAGGAATGAAAATTTGTCAATACTTTGAAGTTAAGGTACGAACGTTCAGCCCGTTCCCATCGAATGATGGTCACTGAAGAACGACGCCGCAGCCCTATGAGTGGCGCGGGTTTCGGCAGACTCGCGGGATACGCTCCAAGGCAAAGCGTGTGTTGAGCCAGTTCTCGCCGCACGACTTCACGGCGTTCAAATGGGGCACGGCGACGGACTTTCTGCATTTTTCGACGGTGGTACTACTGCTCGCGGTCTTCCTCGCGGCGGAGCTCAATCCGTTCTACCTCAAGGTGTGAAAAGGCTACCTTATCTGCATCCCAATCGCGCAGCCTTGAGTGACATGGCCTTATCTGACAGAGCCTCCTCTGGATGGAGCCGGAACACCCCATCATCATCCTGCGCCTCGCCTTCGTCTTCCTATGCGCTCTGCCCGCCGTGCGCGAATTGTATCAGTACATTAACGATCCGCGGTAAGTCTACGCTTGACGCGACCTTCGGCTGGCGTGCTGAATCAGCGCCTTCCCCGTCCCCTTCTATCGTGGTTTCCAGACGCGCGGTCAGGATGGGCCAGCACGTATGGCTTCTCCTAGCGACGATTGTCACTGAGCTTCTTGTGATCACGAAATGGAGCAAGGGCCAGTTTCCGGCGCCGTTCCCGCCGATGGTTAAGGCAGGGTGGGCGCTGGGGCTCACCCTACTTGTGCTTTATCCCACCGTGCAGGCGAGTTATTATTATCGCGAAATTTTTTGTGGTTCTGTGTGTTTTGCTGACGCTATTTTCTTTCTTTGTTCGCGTTTTCCCTGCGACGATTGATTTCTATCGTCTAGTTTGGGATTCCAAATGCGCGACGCTACATCCGGAGACATCAGAAGAAGGGAAAGGCGAAGAGCTCTTAAAGCATCCTTTTTGCGCTAATTTACGCTGCGGTGCTTGCTCTCTGTCAAAATATGGTAAAATATGCCACACTCACGGCTAATTTTGTTTTTGTAATATTCACTTTACTGTTATTCGACCGCTGCATTCTTAAAATCAGTCTTTGTAACGCCATATACTGCTATCTGGCAATGGGTGTGTGGGAGCGAGGAAGCTTCCTGGCTCAGCTTATCCAGTTGGGGACGGCGCAGCGGTTGGTCCTATACTGTCGGACAACATTTACCTCCGTCGAAGATAGATGTCGTACATTTAAAGACACATGAAATATTAATGGGAGTCCAGTTCATTCGAACTCTCATTTGAACTCTCGGGCGGTGCTGCCAGATCTGGCGAGGTGCGAAGTAAGTCAAGTTTACTAATGGAGTGCGCTGGACTCACCCTGGAAGTTGCCATGAGGTTATCCGTGTCCTTACGGGGTGTGCATCTTTATTCTTGTTTTCCTCCTGGACAAACGCTAGAAAAAGAAGCAGATGCGTCCACTCTCGTCTCTGCGACGCTCCGAACACAAGAGAACAAGAATACGAGCTGCTGGGGTTGGGCTGCGCCCGTGCGTTAGC
>JAEKIV010000278.1:0-40763 GCA_016801325.1 Hypholoma fasciculare
TGCAAGGGCCGGGTCAAGGTGCAGATGAGCTGGCCCTGACCCCTGACCCTCAGGGCCGGGTCAGGGTCGACCCCGGGCCGGCAAGGGTCAGACCCGGCCCTTGGACAGTCTAGGTGCGGCGCAGGCGGCGTATGCACAGGCCGGCTTCGTACGAGGCAACAGTGCCCCCGCAGACTCGTTTCTTTGAAGAAGCTCGTTTATTTTGGAACCAGGCGTTGATGGTCTTTGTCTCCCTGGCCAAGGATGAGGAGTGTGAGGAAGGAAAGAAAAAAGCGCATACATTCCAAGACGATCTGCCAGTGCGGTGCGCTGATCGAGCGGTGGTTGTTCATTGCGGTCGAAGAGTTCGTTGAGGGCAGCGAGCTGGTGAGGAGAGTGCCGATGTCTTGGCTTCTTGTTCTACGGCGCTGGAACTGGGGCTCCGATGCCCAGGAGTTGAAGGGGGGAGGCATCTTTTTGGCGGGGGGAAGATGAGAAAGGGTTTTGGAATGGACCCGTTCCGGGCCGCGTCGCGATACATCACGTGGAAGTCACGGTATATACGCGCTCGTTCGACGTGCAAGTTGGGACTCAGGAAATACGCAAGAAATACGTCAAGAAATAGTCACAAAGACCAAGTAAACACAAAAGAAATGGAGAAAATTATAGTACATATGCATGTCAGATAGGAGAGGTACATATAAGACAACGAGTATTATCCGACAGCTGAGATTCCCATAGAAAGTTGAAACACGTAAGAAACAGTAGTTATCATTTCATTCATCATCCTCGGGCCCGTCAGAATCTGTAAAGGGGTCATCAAGCGCTGTAAAAAGGGGAGGTTCGATCGTCTCTGAGTTGTAGCTTCCAGTGGAAAGCCTGCGCGAGTCGCATGATGTGACTGAGGTTCTGCGAGTTCTTCCTCGTGCTTTCATCCGCTGGAGTAGGGCTTCTTTCAATCTCGTGCCGAAAATGTTGTTCATTTTGGACACAATGTCGTCAGGGGACCATTTTGGTAGGGTAGAAGCAGTAACGGTAGTATGAGATTCTGTTGTGAGGAGAGGATTGTCGAGTGATAGTAGGGAGAGAAACTGCTGGCAGGAAGGACAAGAGCGTTTCGAGACACCAAGGACAGTTCCCAAGCCCTGTAACATGCGATCTATATGATGAATATATATTGATGGTATCTCAAACAACTCACCTTTGTCTTTTTTAATATTTTTTGAAAGCCCTCATTACCAGCCAGGGATTGTCTTGTGCGAGAATCAAGAAGACTAGCGAGACAGCTCTCGCAATGGAGTGTGCCCCCAAAGTTATCTGTGAGATCCGCGACATCACCATACTCGACGAGAGCTTTAGACAAGTCTGTGACTATTTTCTGGATCTCGCTGGTAATCGTATTGCGAACTTTTACACGGGCGCGTTTACCAATGTCATCATTTAGGTTTGCCCACTTGTCGCATAGGGTCCTGATTTTGGTCTGAAACTCCCCGTACGCGGTTGGGTCGGTGTTCACGAATGCGTTTATATAGGACCTGAGCTTCTCGCAAAAAGAATTTTGTGCATCCCTAGTTTGTTTAATTGGTCTCTGTTCTGTCCAGTAGGTCCACACTCTAACAGCGAGCCCATGCTGTCTCTTAAGAGAACGAGCTTTCGAGACGAACTTAGCGATTTCGGCTTTGGTCTCGTCGTCCGCAGGAAAGTGTTCGGACTTGAGATATTGCTCAATTGGCATGATTCTATCCCCAACGGCTGTTCCGACCAGAACGCGGATACAGAGAGGTTGACCGGGCTGACATCGTGACGAACATACGAAGTCTTGCAGAGCGGAACCCGCTTCAAAATGATTGACGGACAATAATACCCAATCTCTGTACGCCACCCACAAAGGCACACCGCCGTCCTTGTCGGCGCGAGTGTAGGTCGCCTGAAGTTCTTGGTTGCACTGTGTCGCTGGATCCGCTTCTGCATCTGACCCTGGTGCCAGGGCTGGCAATGAACCTGGTGGTGATCGACGTGGATCCTCGAGATGATTCTGGATGCTACGCAAGTAGATTTCGAAGGCGTACCCGGTGGCCATTTTCCAGAGCATGTGGCCTACAAAAAAGATATAGCCGGGTAGGTGCTTAAGATTGGGTGGCGTAGCGGACAGATTCAGTTTAGGGTTTGTGTAACTTGAAAGCTCCTTAACGAGATCTTGGTATTTGATGAGAAAAAAACGAAAGAGCAAGTGGTACTCCGAGCAAGTGTCTTCGGTATAGAGAAACAAGGGTCTGCCCCTCTTTGGCAGTTCCGCGCGAGACATTGCTGTTAATTTTGGTGCCAAGGAGGCAATGGACCATGATTCATGGTTCTCGGCGACGCTTTGAAGTGCTCTCAGGAAGTCGTGGTCGTTGGCATATTGAACCTTAGAACCTTCGGGTGGAATCGCTACACTTTTGAAAGAGACCTCCTTCACGTCTTGCAAAGACTTAGAATAAGTCACCGACCATGGATGGAGGAGCCTCCGATTGATCTTCGGGTGGCACATACAGATCACGTACTCCATGAAATTTTCGTAAGTTTGGGGGTCTCTCTTTTGCATTTTAAGCAGTAAGGCGCCTAGTACCCATAAATGAGTACGCAAGTCCGGCGATTTCCTATAAAATTATATCTCAGGTATTGTAACTACGACGATATGCTGTACTAACCAGTTTGATTGCAAATCGCTCAGGTAAGTTTCTAATGGCTTGCCCCCTAGTTTCAGCGGTGTCGGTTTAACGATGATAGGGAATGGCCCATTGTTTATCATCCCAGCGTCCGTTTCCTTGGGGCGGTGGTTCTTTGTGCAGCAGAAACCGCGGATGATGCCTGAGGCTGGAGCACGATATATAGCAGCGCATATTATATCATAGTTGCAGACAGCAACTTGAGCAAATGAATCGGCGATTTTAAGTTCTTGAGCAGATTCCTCCTGTGCGGTCGTCGGACCATTAGAATATGTGAGATACTGCTTTTTAGCAAGCTTTGAGAGAAGGTGTGATGCAGTACGATACGCGAGTATCCGTTCAGGGATATCGGCCGAAGTGATGGTGTTGGAATTAACGGACATGTTCCTGAAAGTTGTGTTGGGGGTGTTGCTCGTCGACGATGTACTATCGGCTCTGAAGGACGTCGTTGTGGTTGTCGTCTATGAATCTGACTGTTTGTACCATGAAAAAAATGAAACGCGTGTACATTACCAAACTATAAACATGAATTGACATCGGATCGCCTTGACGTCGCCTTGAGGTAAGATATAAATGCATCACTGCCACATGTTCACTCGGATTCACTTCTCATTCCCAAGGTTCGTGGATGATGACAGCTCTGGTTTATTGGACGACATACATTACATCAAGGAGGAAAAGTGATATAACTATTAGAACTTTATATGAAGTCAATCAATGTCAATAATTCTGCAAAAAGGCTACGAACCATATGCGAGATTGCGTGTGAATGGTATGATTACTTCAACTTTTGTCGCTTCACAGACTTCGCAGGGCCGAGGAGAGACAGCGTGCGAGAATATTCTTCTTGAACACGTTTGGTTTGCGTGTCGAAATATTTCATATCGAAGGCTGTGCATCCATCACTCTTGTAATCTAACTCATCAAGGGACAAAAATGAAGGAAGTTAAACAAGTAACACAAATAGAAGGACACACTAACCTGGACCGGCAGATGACCATTTAGAGGATGATTTCCAATCACCCTTCCACTCAAATCGATAACTTGACTGGTCTTCAAGTTCAAGGGAGTCGGATGGGTGATCTGAATGCATTACCCACATCTTGCGGATTTCTTCGTTGAGATGCATGATATTGTTGATCTGAGCGGTGAACAAAGCTAGTGAACAGTTAGTGCCACCTTCGAGGTTGTTTTCCTCCGCTTTTGCCTTGTATTGCAGTAGCGCTGCGCCAATTTGGACCAGGTAGCGCGAAGGCAGATCCTCAAGTATTGAACCATCAGGCCCATAGATAATACAGCACTCGCGGACCCATTTGAAGAGGTGTAAAGCAACACCGCGACAGAAACAGATGGCAAGCCGTTCGTTCATTGGAATAGAGTTGATGTCATACTTCATCATCAGCCGCATTTCAGTGCTCGTAAGTAGCTGACCTTGGTGGATGGAGGCGGAATAGGTCCGAAAGTCAAGGACATTGCCTAGGATGGCCAGGACACAAAGCGATAGTAGGCTCATCATACCGCAATGTGTTTTCAGGTCTGGGAGGTGTGTCCACGCAGAATCTGCAAGCAGGACATTTAGTAAATCAATGTCAGAAGATTCAAGTGCATACCTTGTGGAGATATTTTTTGATCCATCAACCCATGTAGATAAAGTATGAGGATCCGACGAAGTAGCTGGCGAGAGGCTTGATGTGTCGTATTGGTAAGAAATTTATCCAGCATAAATGAGTGGATGACTCCGGACAGAGTTTGCTGCATGGTCAGTGTAGAAAAAAAGTGGCCGCCGTAACAAATGGAGTTCTCCATGCCCAACACAAAATGAGGGGTATTAGGTTTCATAAATCTAGGAAGAAATATGCATAAAAGCGAAGACAAGAGATAATAAAACAGCGTACATCCGATCTCCAGGTCTGAGAGCTATGATTTCGAAATCATAGTGGGTAGCTTCAACGATTTCATTGAGACAAAATCCTTCATCGAGATAGAAGTTCGTAGAGGACTTCTTCATACCAGGGCGCTCCCGCAGAAGGCCCCATGCCTTCCCACCAACAATGACCGTGTTTTCGGTATGAAAACCATCAGGGTCTATGTGAAGGAACGTCATCGAGTGCTTGAGGCCCGCGAGGCCCCATCGGACGTCGCCAGTTGGATAAGGAGTCGAGGGGTCAAAGATATGGAGACCACGAGTGACATCCCAAGCTGCTAAATCTGTAGAGTAACCATTTCTTTCACAGTTGCCGTTCCAGAGGGGGAAATCCAGAGCGTTCAGAATTTTGTTTGTATCTATGTCCTCGACGTTGTCCAGCAAGTCTTGTACAACACCGCTAAGAACCGAAGGTACGCAGTTGTCTTGATTGCCTTTGGAGGCAGCGATTGATGAAAAATCTACTGGACAATAAGCACTGTTCAAAACCAACAGGAAAGTACAGACCGGTGATAGAAATCTGCGTAGCCATGCTACCTGTGAGCGTTCGCAAGCCACGACTATCAAACTTCAAATTGACATCGCGAGGACAGCCGGTCACAACGACACATTTGGACGCAAGCATATTCTGGAGAGCTCTAGCATCCAGTGTTGTGAATTGCTCATGCGTGATCACACTCAAAATAGATGTATCTGGATCAGTGAACCTGCGAGGCATCCCATTGATATAATCGGAACTGGCGTGATCGAAAAGCTGCTTGATGCGCTCAAGGTAGCGTGCAAACTTTGTGGAGAGCTGGTCAATCAGCCAGTAAGAAAATCACGAGTAAGAACGAACATGGGCCTTAATCCTGAATTTTATCTGCGCCCCGTCGGCATCGAAAGCATGCAAATCGAAAGTGCTTTCAGATTTGATAGGAGCGCCGTCATGAAGAAAGGATATCTCTTCCTTCTCCACCTGTAGGTAAAAAGTGAGAATAGAACGTCATTAGAGATAATAAAATATTCACGTATTCCTTTACGACAGAGGGTTCGAACAAAGAGAACATTGCGTCGATGTCTATAGGGTTTCCAGGCGAGTTTCCTTTTTCGCGTAACGAGGACTGGACCCGTTTATAAGATGTAATTTGATCCTGCACCTTTGGCTGAGAGCTTGATGATATCTTTTTCGTCAGGCGCGGGCGCCCCGAAGAAACTCCAGCTGGAACGGGCTTTGCGCCCTTGGTATTTCTACCCAGGACTGAGTAGTACAGCTTGTCAGTACAAAGAATTAAGAGCAGGATGGCGATAAACTTCACCATATCCCAATCTCTTTGGTTTTTTGCCGTTATGATCCGTCTCTGCATTATCTGATTCCAGAGACTCCTCTTCAGTCATGTCTTGCTCGGACTCTCCATCAGTGTTGCCAATGTTGCGCTCATGGGTCCCGGCGGAACCCTCTAGCCCGGAATCTTCATCAAAGTCGCTGCCGATCTTGCGCTTGTGGGTCCTGGGGGTATCCTCACTACTCTCTTCCTCGGAGCCTTCATCGGAGCCGCCAATCGGGCGGTTTTGCGTCCTAGAGGGGGGCTCACTACTCTCTTCCCCGGAGTGAGTCCCGGAACCCTCGCTGACATCTTCCTCGGGCCCTTCATCAGAGTCGCCAATCGGGCGGTTGTGCGTCCTGGAAGGGGGCTCACTACCCTCTTGCTCGGGTTCTTCATCGGAGTCGCCACCGATCTTGCGCTTGCGAGTTCTGGGAGGACCGTCACCGCCGTTTTCCTCGGACTCTTCATCAGAGTCGCTGATCGGGCGCTTGCGGCATGTGATAGAGCTCTGTAAGCGGTCGGCTTGCGGCGAAACTACGGCAAATATATGAATATTAATCCAGGCATCAAGCGTTCGACACCCACCATTATGACCATCAGCGATTGTTGACGGGTCAACAGATTTAGACATGTTGACAGGGATAGCAGATGAATCAGTCGATAGGCTTGTCGTGATCTGCACGACCCCGGTGTGTGCTTCGTAGTTAGATGGCCGGATCTCAGTTTGCGCTGCAGTTGTCAACGGAGATAAAGGAGGTTCTTGGGCTTCGCCTGAAGGGCCAGGTGTCGATGTGTAGGGCGATTTGAGGGCTGGAACGGTGTCTTTGACTATGTAGTTTGATTCCAACCGATCTTGCGTAGTAGTTGTTTCAGATGAAGTTGGCGTGAAAGAGGGGGTAGTCGAGACTCGAAGCTCGGGGCCCTCTATCAAATCAATCATGTCAGTATTGATATCCATTAGGGTCAAGTCATCAACTGTTTCGGACTCTGCGGCACGTTGAGCAAGAAAATCTGTGCGGCCATCTCCTGACGGCGGTGAAAGGGGTGCGGGTTCCACATAATGCATTTGCTCTGTCCCGGATCGATTCTCTGCGGTATCAGGGAGCTTTCGAGAGAGATCTGCGCAACAATTAAGTTATGCTGCTGTCACCAGAAGCAAAGCCTTACCGTCAAAGAGATTGAACCAAGATCTGTCCCCTGGCGAGGCTGATTTCGTGTCATCTTGAGGGATCTGTAACACTAATTTGCTAATGATAGCCTTGATGTCCAGCGGTCGTTCAGCTATTGCAAACACCGCGTCCCAGATTAGATTTTCAACTTTGAGGAGAACTTGCGGTTTGTGGGGACCAAGCCTGTGGGAGACTTCGATAACAGACCGTCGATGGAAGGATTGCTTCACGATTCGAAACGGAAGAAGTAAGTACAGTGGGGAGATGAAGAGTGCGAGTTGTAACGGAGCGCAAAGACATGTGTGTCCTGTATTTCCGCCCGATGGGCCGATATCATATTGCTTCAGCAGAGTGGCGGTGACCTCGACATAATCTTGCTGAGAAAGCTGATCAGAAAATTGGCTGGAGAAAAAAATGAGATACATATTCACGAAATGCAATAAAAATGCTTACATTTGAACATTTCTTTGTTCACCCGGTAAGTTCGGTATAACTCCTTGAGGAAAAACGCCCGTGTTAAGGGCGTATACATGAAGAGCGGTATATAAAAGGTTGTTCTCAATATTGACGTAGTGGGATTTCAACTCATTGCGGACCAACAATCGCATAAGAATTAAAAGACGGCTAGACCCGTCTGGGATGTCAGTCTGTGGAGACAGAGACGTGCTCTTGCTGACTGCTTTTTGGAAACGCTCGATAACAGACGGCCAATCCTTTAATCGTTCGTAGGCCTGAACAGAAGTTGTTAGATGGCAGAGTTCTGGCAGGGCAAAGAAAACATACATAGGGAATATTACGAGCATTCGAAGAAGGTGGAAGATATATGTCCTTTGTTGCTATAGATTTCAAGACTCGATTCCCAATGTTTTCACGAAGGACTAGGAGCTCTGCGAATTTGTAACCAGTCAGAACGTTACAGAGTCTCTGATAATCGAAAACAGATAGAGAAGGTTCGCGGCTTGGCACAAGGGACAATGATCCCGAGGGAGTTTGGGAGTATTCCAATCCAATGGCAAGGACCTTCAGGATATCCAGAAATCGTGGATCTCCGGTAAACTTCAGTAGGTCCGATTCAAAGACTTTCCATGAAATCATGAATTTCTAGCAGTGTTTTGGGTCAGAAAAGCCACCAGGGTTGATAGAGGCCGAGAATTGGAGAACCTTGTGACGAAGTCTTTCGGAGACATCGCCGAAATCTTGAGGTTCTGTCACGATGCCATCCCAGCCCCAAGAGAAGGAAGTTAGAACCAAAGAGAATGTCCGGCGAAGATGGGTAGCTGGAGATATCTTTGATTAGCACTTGACTTCGGGAAGAGGGCTAACTTACGTGTGGATAGAGCATAGTCTCTACCCCCAGATGTTAGCGCGAGCATGAAGCGCTTAAACTTGGCAGCCGGTGCAAGGGCCGGCGCCGGCGACCAGAACGCTCAACTCTTGTGTCAGTCGCGTCGGCCCCGAAGAGCTCCGAAGTGTGTGACATATAACGCGGCATATGTCACAACTCCCGCTACAGGAAGTGTTACGTGAGCAAGGGCACACGTGAAGCCATAGCGGCCCGCTCACTTCAAGTTCTGAAACGAAACTTTAATGAGGACCAATTCGATAATTTTGCGATAACTATGGGCAAGGGGCGCAGGCCAAATAATGCAATACCCGAATGTGAGTTATTTCATTCCCGCATACATATAGAATGCTTATGAGGTACTCTTGAAGTTGTAGACGTGTCGGAGGACGGTAAGAAAGTTCGATGCAAAATTTGCAGGCAATCGTGTATTGGACAGTCTGTGGATGCCCCGGGTACATGGATCAAGAAAGAGAGTTTGCTTTATCATTTAAGATCAGATCTTCATGCTCGCTCTATTACCGCCCAGCGAAACAGGCAGTTTTTACAATCGGCTGGGGAACAGTCCATCCGAGAAGAAATAGAAATGGAGGAGCATATGGACTTTGTCACATTAACTTCAAATTCTACTATCAAATTCAGGCCTACTGAGCAAACAATAGCTCCTAGGACAACTCTAGAAGAGAATATTCCATGGGACAACTACGAGTATTCAAACAATTCTTTCAGCGCCGGAATAGACTGTACTGCTGGTGCAGCAGAGGAGAGGAAACGGTTAGAGAAAGAAGCTGATGAATTCGATATGTGGCACGGTGCAGATTACCTTCCAGAAGACCTACTTAACGGCGACATGTTACTGGACGAATTAGAGCAAGACGATGTCTTGAATGAAATATTACGGAATGCTAGTAAGTATATTCCGTAGCTGTGTTTATAGCTCTCGATTGACATCCTCGTGCAGATGTGAATGCCCCTGACGCAGAAACAATACTTGGAAATGAAGCAGCAGGTCACCCAAGTCAAGCCAAGGTTGCTGATGCCTGGGCACCGTATGAATCAAAATTGGTGAAGCGATAATTAAAGACTGCTATCGTTACTGACGTGTTATGATTTTCTGTACAGCTATTCCTTTTGGACACACTTGATAATCTTCCTAGGTTGAGGATTTCTAACTCCCTCATGAAGGTTTTTCTTTGGGTACTTGGTGAAGCTGGTGTCCATGATGTACCCTCTTTCTACCACCTTCGTCAAGTACAAGCATCCATCCGGAAAACCTCTGGTGTACCAACTATACAGCAAAAATCACCCAAAGGGAATGTCTACTCTATTAATGATCCACGTACGCTGGTTGCAATGGTGAGTGGTACAATTGCCCCTATACTAAACAAAAATTATATTTGCTCTGTCCCACAGGACTGGGCAAACCCCTCAATATGCGGTCATATTCGCCGTTATCCTGTTATCCCATTGAACGGAATAGTATCGGAGGTTTACCATGGCCAAAAATGGCATAAAGACGTTGATCGCCACACTTTAAGTCCTATGTACGATGCTGGAGACCGACATTTCTATATAGATGAATTAGCTCGGCTCAGGGACGGCAAATATGTCATTCCTGTACGATGGCTGGAGGATAACGATGGAATCGTTTTTCTGGATGCATTTCCTGTCACTTTCGATGCCCAGGTACAATGCTTGCTTTTATCTACGATATATGTGATATTAATAAAAAAAAATTAGGCTTTTGCAAGCGTCGTTGACAGCAGTACAGTTTTAATAAAAGCATCAGATTTACAAGAAAATTTTCTGGACTTGGTAGACTTGAATCTGCTTCCTAACTGGAGCGGTAAGTTTTCCTCATATATGATATCATGCATTCTTCTCATCAGCAGCAGAACAGGCTGTTGAATCGGGACATCCAGGGCGAATGCCTAATCCCGACCGCACTTTGGCTGGAGGAGATCCTCTATACACAAGCTGGATAGATATATTCGGTGACGATGTATCAGGAAACCGGTCTAAGAGCTGGAATAAACACTACAACACCTATATTAGTCACAGAAACCTACCCCGAAAATTACTTCAACAAGAGTTTCACACCCATTTTGTGTCCACATCGCCAGATGCAAGCATTACTGAGCAATTTCATGGTATCAAACAAATCATTGAGTACGACGAAGCTATACAAATTGACCTGCGACTAAATTGAATTTAAATAAAAGGTCAACGCACAGAAAGCCTGTGAAAGTACGCCACGGCACGTCGGGCATAACGATCGGATTCAAAATCTATGTCAACTGCGGTCCAGGAGATAATCCTGCGCAAAGCGAGATCTGCGGCCACATTGGTGGAAAGGGAAACTACCCCTGTAGAAAATGCCATGTTGGCGGCACGCAGCAATATAAAGAAACAACTACTGGGTTTCATAGCCTATTCAAGGTGGGTTGCTACTGTTTCTCACCATTCAAATTCAACAAAGCTAAAGAATTTACAGTCTGCTGCTCCTCGATCTGGAAATGAAATCTTGCAAGAAATCAAGCGTCAAGTTGAACTAGCTTGTCTGGGTATTGCACAGACCGTGCATAATGAGCAGACTAACACCAGCATCAAAGATGCTTATACCCAATATTGGATCGATGACCTTATAGGTCGCGCACGGGCGTTACGCAAGAGCCACCCTGAGAAGACTACAACTGAAATTCAAAATGAGTTAATGGTGTGGGTGAACGCGCACGAGAGCGACGTTTATAATCCATTTTTGACGTTGGAAGGTGAGATTTTTCTAAAAATTTCACGGTAGATCTAACTGCATTCCTGACAGGTTTTGACCCAGCTACTGATACTCCAGTGGAAATCCTCCATACAATACTTCTGGGGATTACTAAATATCTATGGCACGGCTCACATACGCCATGGACACCTAATCAAAAACAGACATATTCCGTTCGCTTACAATCAACTGATCGATCGGGCCTTTCTATTCATGCCATCCGTGCTAACTACATCATGCAATACGCTAACTCACTGATTGGACGGCAGTTCAAAACCATTGCTCAGGTGAACGTATTTCACGTTTATGATCTTATAGATTCCACGGAGTTCCTCCTTACCAAAGCAGTGGGCGAGCTCGCAGCGCTGTTATGGCAGCCTGAAATACGGAATATGAATGAATATCTGGTATGTTTATCATTACCCAGCTCTATCTTTATTCCCTCAGTCATTGTTTGAAGTCCGACATCGAAATCGCCGCCGCAAACGTACTCGACCTCTTTGCCTTGATTGACCCATCGAAAATAATATCTAAACTTAAACTGCACCTCCTCGTGCACTTAAAATCCGATATAATCCGTTTTGGCCCTCTTGTTGGGCTTTCTACTGAGGCATTCGAGTGCTTCAATGCTATCTTCAGATTCTGTTCTGTCTTTTCGAATCACCTTGCCCCCAGTAGGGATATAGCTATTCAGTTAGCGAGCCAAGAGGCTCTGAAACATCGCCTAACTGGTGGTTGGTGGCCCACGGCGAATGGAGAATGGGATAGACCAGGACCCTCTCTTCGTAGTTTTATGCATGCTCGCCCAACACTACAAGCTCTCGTAGGCTGGTCAAGCACAGAACAACTTACCAACGGTAGGTTGTCATTATCACCATTGATTTCAATTATCTTATTATAGTCTAGGAGCATTTAAGCTAGAACCACTGAAGCGAGATGGGAATCGGAAAATTGAAAGCCGAAAGTACATCTTATGGTCACAGACGCAGAGCGCCATGGCCCTTAACGGTCGTTCAGAAGATTCCGGTTCAAAATGGACACCCTGCCAATTTGTTGTTGCCCGCTCAGGAGACAAGTGCTTTATAGGATCTTGGATATTTGCTACATCTTCGATACACGTCAGTTTGATACTATTTTATTCAATGTCTATTATCTCAAATATATTTTATATTTATAGGAGAATAAACTTGTCACTGGTAGGATTATTGAAATTCTGGCAGACGAGGCTAGTCAATGTGCTGTTGTCGCGATTGACATTTTCCAAATTCTTTCTTCTCGACATGTTACATTTGGGATGCCGATGCTGGCCCGAAGTAACGATGAAAGAAGCCGTATTGTAATTCCCTCAGCTGTATGTTTTTTCTGTGTTCCTCAATAGCCAAGGACATTGTCTAATCAGTGTTTACAGGCCATAGATTTTCTTTACAACGTACAGCATGATTGCCCTTTGGCAAACTGTACCGCCTCAGGCAAGCAGCCGCTGATGCAAGAGCGTGTAGAATCGGGTCTTTCGAAGACCTATATCGAGCATCAACCAATTGATCGATTCGTCATAAATACCCATGCGTTTCATAACGCACACTTCCTTCGAGCAATCTTGCCGCGCTCTCTAGTTGCTCCTATTCCCCTCTACGAAAATCGAGTGGAAAAACACCATGAAATTGCTAGGAAACTTCAAACAACTCAAGACAGCAAGCGAACCGCAGCCAAAGCTCGCGCGGCACTGAAGAAGCAAGATGCTATAGATATCAGAGAGACAACAGCCTCAGGTCCTAGCAACAAGCGGACCAGGATGGAATTTGAAACAGGGCAAGTGGAATTAAATCACGCCTAAACAAACTACGATGTCATTTTAATATGCCTGTGTAATTCAACGTGACCGATGGACCATGCCAAAGATGTAGTGCATACTTCGCACACCACGCTTGCCTGTAAAGAGATAGCCCGCCATGCCAGCAATGTAGTGCGCTGGAGCGACGACTCGGAACCACACGCTATATTGTGTGCATGCATCGGGTGGTACCAGTGTGGACATGTCATGTCCAATGCCGAGGTGGTATAATTGCTATGCACGCTGCGCACCGCTCGTTGGTGCAAAATCTGATCGTGAGACTCCAGTATGCATATCCGTTGTCCTCCATCTTTGCGCGTCGTGTAAGTGCTTTCACCCCCTGAGAGAAGTACCAGCAGATAGCCGGCGCACATGTCCCTTCGCCTTTGCACTTCGTGCGGTGGCATGTATTCATTAACCACGTTATCTTACGGCGGCGGCAGTTCTTCTGCCCGCCCTCTGACCCCCATCTTTTTGCGCACGACGACGTATTGATCGCTGAACGACTCTCCACACTTAATACAGAGTCGTCGAGGTCAGGTGAACATGCGGCGGCACATATGTAGCGTAATCTCATTCATACATAGCTTAAATCGCTTTGATTACAAGAGGAACAAAGTATAAACACTTGAAACGTACTTTGTTCTTTTTTCATTGTTATCCTTGATAATGTAACTTTGTAAGTTGCGCTCTTGTGAAATATGCAGGCCCTAATCGAGGCAAGGAATCCGCGTTTGGCTGTCAATTAGCGTTGTCTGTCGCTCCTCAATCGAGAAACTGCAAAATATTGATTGAGGATTATTTTGACGATCCCAATTGGAGAGTTCGTGATCAACATATTCTCTGACATCGTTCTGAAGCTCGTACATATCTCCGTTAGGCGCTGGGCTCAAGCGCCTGAAGGCTTACCGGTTATAATGGTCAACAGTGAACCGGTCGTGATCATATATTTATAGATCGTGACAGCGTGACGTGGTATAATCTCCAAATCGCAGACAGCTTCAATAACCCACGGATAACTTTCAATAACTTTCAGCAGCAGTGAGATGCTTAACATTCTTCTTTCCTCATTCCGCCTCTGGATCCAAGGCTACAATAAGAATGAAACAACATCCAACACTTCCGACCGAACTGACGACACTTTAGAAGAGGCCCCACCCCTATCCGAGTCCGTCCCGCAACCAATCCTCGCCTTCAGAACTGCCACTATTGTACTCTCCCAGCTTCTAAAAGGGAAAATCTTACCAGACCCCAGACCCAAGCTAACGCTTCAACAGACAAGAGAGCTCAAAGTAGCTGATGCCTTTGCTCATATCGCTGCTACAGGCTGTGGTGCTGTGGCGGTATCAACACACATTAGCCCTGCGGGTCTGAAGGTTGTCGCTCTCACGACAGGCAACCCGCGGCTACCAATCCCTGAGACTGACACAGAAATGAAAATTCAACGTCGACTTGGGCCCGATAAGCCGGATTCGGGAACGGAAGACGAGACCTTATCTCTCGTCATTGCCAGTACGCGCAAGCCAGAAACTGGAGGCCAGACGTTAGAAAGCGAGCTTCGTGAATTACTGAAAGCCTGGTGAGCATAGAATAACGGCTTACTATAGCAATAGCTTACACACTGTTCCGCAGGAGCCCGCCGGACCTGCCCACTCACTTACGGGTGCTGGGTAAATTAATTGTCGGCTTGGAAGAACGGAGTTCCCAACCCTTCGAGATACTCATGGAGTATACCATTGCAATCTCTCATCAAAGGATATTTCAAAGGTTCAAACATGGCTGGTCCGAAATCTATTATAAATCTTTGCAAGAGACGAACGGGTTTAAATTCAAGTGTACGCAGACCCCCGAAGAAGCTTCCCGAGACCAACGCAACAGTGATCACGATTTCATGACAGTTATCGCGAGCATTTGCAAGAACCATCCTGACTGGGCGCTGCATCGTTTAATTCCAAATTTGATAGCGATGTCTCTGGAGTTACCAATCAGGGGCAGTCCCTTATCGCTTTATACCAGCGATACCTGTATGGAATTCCACAGTTTTTTGTGTCTACTGTTGAAACAGTACCGGACTCTCCTCGAAGACCTGCACAACCTCACGAAATCACAGCCAGGGCGGCCTGACATTCAACAGTTAGTGGGCAGGATTTTTGTTTTGGGGTATGCGCTGTGGAAGATGGCTGGCGGCTACGCCTTCGAGGTCCATATGCGTAACATTGAACATCTTCTCATAAACCCCCGCAGTTTATTATCGAGTTCATCATCGAACTTGGCACCAGTGTCAGACGGGGAGGTAGAATTGGACGAAGAAATCGAGGCTACTCTCCCTTCTATTGTGGATGACTACCCTGTGTCTCTATGGAGGGCCTTCAGAAGCTGGGTATTACTGCTGGTCATCCCATTCGAGGCGGCATCTATCCTGCGGCAATTTATTCGCTCACCAAATTTCGATCACAAACCTATCTCTTTCGAGATTGTGACTGGAGAACGTGTTGGAACGGAGTTCATTCCATTGGATGAATACTTCAAATCGCAATACTTTCCCGGAGATGCTGCAACCAAGGAGCTTATAGCGAATTTTGTCGCTGAAGCTTTATCTCTTAAAAAGCGGTATATATTCGCTGTTCAGGCCTTGGAAACATGGGATAAGATGCTCACTGCGAAGTCTCAAGGGACAAGACATCGATTTTACAATCAGATCAGAAAACTCATCACCGACGCGGCGCGCGCCGACTCCTTGTATCATCACTCCAGCTTTTTACAGGACATCAAGGCTTTGCTCCATGAATGGAGAATCCAAGACAACAGCGCCAAAGATCTCGACCGATCAACTACTTCCGTGGATCAGGTCCACCCCAAGAAAAACCTCAACAAGGAAGAACTCGCCGACGAAATCGCCCAGAAGTTGAAAGGAATGGTTGAATCTTTGGGCGAGGAGCTCGTTCAATATGGCGCTGTTGCAGACATTCAAGTTAACTTCAGCGGCATGCTACATTGCGAGGGGAGTCTTGCCAGCCTTCTCGATCCTCAGGTTAGGCGAAGTGTGGCTGGAAATAGTGACCTGCAAGCAGTGTTAGATTGTACCACGGTGGGTTGCTTCAAATCCATCATTGTAGTATGACCCTCATTTATTGAGATAACAGGATTTCGGGCACATCATTGGAATATCAAAGCGTCCCTGCCCTGCGTGTCAGCACTTCCTCTCCCTGTTATCACCCGGCGAACCTTTCATCACACAAACCTCTCACGGCGTCTTTACGGCTTCCACTCTACCAACATGGACTCCTGAAAATATTGTGCATGAGATGAACGCACATTTTGGATCGCTATTGAAAGACAAGATGTTGGAATGGATACAGTTTCGAAACAAGATTCGCAAAGCATCCTTTGGGGTACAGAGCTGGCAGAGGCTTTCCACCGATAGTTTTCAATCGGGTCATCATATTGTTCCTACCTTTGCCAATCTCAAAGACTTTCCTTTTCTGTGACTCGGAGCTCGTTGATTGTTCGGAATTCTTGTATGTTGCCTGTTTGATAGACCTCACTCCACCATTTGTATACCGACTTTTGGAACATTTTCTGTATTTTTTTTGTAGCTTGTTGATTGTAAGCGAATAAACGGTTCCCCGCCGGGCGGGTCTAAGGATATATTCAGCCGCTTCATATGACTCCGCTTCATATGACTGGTTCCCAATTTATGACTTGACATGCTTTGAGCGCCCATTCAGTCTCAATGGCCTTCAAATAACAGTATTCAGAAGTAAATTTATGTACCATAGTGCAGCTGTAACTAAAATTCTAGCAATGGTCCACTAATCACCCAGTTCATGTATTGAGCACTTAGACAAGAGGGAAGATCATGGAAAGTCCAGCATGTCCACCTACACCGCGGCGTTGAGTAGGGTTAGTGTTATCTCTACGCTGTTTTATCCTCCTTCAAGTATGGACAGCTGCCCCCTAATATTACGACGTTGTGTTCTTGGAGAATAATCACTCCATTTCTTACACGAGGGCTGAAAAGAACCATCTACATCAAAATATATAAAGTCAATATAAAATTAATGGATTTACAACTTACTTTGCTGCCAAGCTCTGCGCTTGAGACTTTGAGAGCTTTTGCTACTTGTTCCTCCATATTGGCGTTGGCAGTATTCTCTCCGTCCGAAAGCCTGAATTCAAGCAAGACGCCTCCATGATCTTGAACAAATTCCGTAAATTCCAGTACTTGTACCAGGATAGGTGGGCCTTGAATATTATAGTCTTCATTTGTCTCCTGGTTCGGGTTAATGTCGAATCCAAGTCCTGTCCCATGTAACATGGATTTGGACAAGTCTGACCCAAGAATCTGGTCGTATATATTAGCAATCAGAAAGCCGTAGAACTCTTTGATCTCCAGGTTTGAGTCATGGTCGAAGGTGTTTACTGCTGCCTGATATTTGACCCAATGATAGCATAGTCCAAGCCATTCCTTTTAAATTCAAGTTAATTTATTTCAGCTGAAACTACGCCAATAATGATACACGCAAAATATCTTACGGGATCAACTTTTGGTTTGGGGAACATAGAGTCGATCCAACTAAGTACTTTCAGGGGTATGACGAACTTGGATATTACGCGCGGTGGTGGACCAGCAGGCATCTGAATCGTGGTGCGGTTCACTCGAAGCAGTAGCACCCCGATAAAAAATTCAAATCCTGTTTTGTGAGGCTTTTTGTTGTTTACGAGTAAGATGTATATAGCTTCAAATGAGAATTATATCGAGATGAGATGTTATAGACGAACAGCTCGAAAAATTCGAGTCAAATTCGATCAACGGGCCGAACCGTGAGAAAATATTAGTCATTAGTCGTCATCTCGCTCCTCAACCTCAGGACATTCTAATCCCTCGCCTCGATCGTGGCTTGTATTGACTTCAGATATTAAACCGATGCCGCTAAAATTTACAACTTTAGCAGTTATGTACGTGCATCATCGTCTTTGCTTTAGAACCAAACTGACCAAATCTTCCCGGCAAGTCTAGATGTTCAATGAGAATATTATTCACCTGATTCCACTCGGCTGAAGAAAAGTCAACGTATTTTGCCAACGGAAAGCCAATTTTTTTCTGCCCATAAGTATCACTCATTCTGTCTACATTTGAAATCACCAACTGCCAGAATGCTCGGTAGTGAGCCCTGTCGTTGCGATCATTTTGTGAAAAGGTGCGCCTTATCTTATTTCTCTCATTCTGCAGATAGAATAATGCAAATTTTCATCTTTTCTTGATCAAATTAGCTTGATTCCTACGCCCTAAGCGAAAATTACCTCATTCGTGCTTTTGCACGGTGCTCGGCGCTTAAACTCACCATCGTGCTCACGTTCTTAGCCACGATCCTATCGCACTGGCCTATATTCAACGTACTGGAGCATAGCGTGCTATTGGTCTAGTGAAGTACTCTGCAGACATGTCCAACGACTTTGCCAGCGGATCATCAACCTATTCATCGACGGCCAGTTCATAGTGCCCATGTTCATGTAGCACTCTACCTATCTTCTCCCACGAATCTCGAAGCGCCGGCATTACGACCTGCGCAGGATTGTGCAGATGATTGCGGAGCTCACACCTATCAGCACCACATCACCAATCTCCGAGGCGTCACTGGCTTCCCTGCGATCAGCACGGCGGGGCAGCTTGTCACCTTCGCTGGATGGCCACGGGATCAAAGATTCGAAGGAGCACACAAAGCACATTGTATTAGTAAGAAATTCGGCTACAGCTCAAACTCGAGCAGCGGTGAGGAATGTCATGATATCAATTAGTGGCGAAGGCATCGATATAGAGGATTCTGCAGCGTCAATACGGAGGTCGGCATTCTCGGCAGGGCGTCAGCTTCACACCCGTCCTCAACGCTCCCGGCGCGCGTCAGTAGGAGACGCCACACAATCTCGTAATTTTTGACTTTCCCGGTATCCACCTCGTCATCTCCACGGAGGCGGATAGCCTGGGTGAGCAGATCCGCCACACGTCCATCAAGAAAGAACCGCGGCACGTTTGGGATAAAGGCACATGTGTGGTGATGCACAGGTCAACGTCCGCAGTAGGACGCGGGCAGCAGGAGGCTCGTCAGAGCGGAGGGGATGTGGGCGGGCGGGCGGACGGATGGGATTGCAAAGGACACGAGCGAGGGCCGGGTAGTACTGTACCCCGTCGCCTCGTAACTTGAGGCGTACGAACACCAGCGAGCTCTTCAAAACTCAAATGTCCATCAACCGTCGCGCCAGCTCCAGTTCCATTCACCACCGGTTCGGGAGCAGCAGCACAGGTCGATATCCTCAACATCTCCCCCATGGGCCAGGGCAGCAAGGTCGACGAGCCCCTGCAGCTGGAGCACCGTGCTCTCGATGGTGGTCCCGTGTACAGACTGCGTGTTGCGCACGTTGATCCATCGTGCGAGGACACACTGGTGCAGTCATCTAGTGGGTCCGATTCGGCGGGGGTGTCTCGTCGTTTAGCGTGAGGGTCTCATATATTTTCGTCGGCGCGAGCGTGAGCACGGGGGTGGATTCGTCAGTGGAATCCGGTGGAAGATGCAGAGAGGGAGGACGTCGGCTTCTATGGAAGATGGCTTGGCGAGGAACATGAGCCAGCTGAAATCGCGCTGCTGGAACTTTGTGCATTGCCTGAAGGCGCCCGTGAGTACGTGCGGTAGCTCCTTAGCAAATGCTGCGCTCACGAATATTTCGCCCGCAGTGCGATCTAGCCCAGCGTGTTTTCTCGGGTGATCTACGCTCAAGCTGCAGCCTTCCCCCAAACTCTCTGCCAGTACAAGAAATACTCTGAGGTCCTCCACTGTGGCCGCAGGCTCATCGGACGCATTTCTCGATCTTCTCTGGAAGCGTCAACGCGTGCGGGTGACGCAGGCCAAGGTGTTTGAAGTTCCCATGGAGGGGGAAGAGCTGAGGCAGATGAGATGGCCATGCTACATGTCCATGAGCTCCTGCCGTGGTTTATATGAGCTTCTGGTCCCTGCGGTAACGCATCGTCTGCATGGGTTCTGGCGGGTTGTGTATAGTCTGCCGAGGCGCGGGCACTTGGGGAGCCTATGCATGCGGGCATGCGAGGAGAGAAGAGAGGCTTCGCGCAGATGCGGTATTCGTGGGCGCGGTGGCGAGTATCTGTGGGGGCTGAGGTGCAGAAGCCGCCAGAGTCGGAGAAGGACAGCTTACATTGTCAGGCAAGTTGTGTACCTTCCGGGGGACGTCGACATCCCGGCCAGCTTCCGACATGCGATCAGCAAAGCACGCGAAGATAACATCGCTGCTCCGCCGCATCGCGCTGAGCATCTCCCGCGCCCCCGACTCCGAGGACCCACCCGCGCTATACGACATCACGCTTGAACAGGCGGCCTTCGTTGTCAGTTGCAGCTTCGACCGTGATCTCGCCTGCGGGGTGTTCATTGTCTCGCCGGACATCTCAATCGATCTTCGCCGTGGTCGATCGCGGGGCCTTCAATGCCGACTCATCGATTAATCGGTGAATTAAAAAAAAAAACTCACCTACGACCTTCTAATCTTTCTTCCATCCTTGTAGTACTCGCAGTGACGCTTTCGTTGATGGTTGTTGAGCAAGATTTCCAGGTCATCAACGCCGCCGGCGCGGGAATTTTATTTGGTATAAATTATCCAGCAAATAACAGCTAAGTATTTTCATCACTCACCTCTACTTTCATCACTCACTTCTACATCTTCAGCTTCACACCCAAGCAACTGTCTCCTCAATCAAGTTCTAATTCCTGTACATCCACAATGCCACAGCGCCGGTAAGCTCTACTCATCGCTAATGATTCGTTTTGCCCTCATTTCAGCAGGCTCCCCATTGGAACATGGGTCCTCGTCTCGATGTCCGATTCCCAGTGGCCAGGACACTATCCACAGCAAATCGGCCGCATTCGCGGCTTCAATTACTGCCGCGAGCAAGTCGGAGCAGATCTGGTCGAGGTAAGTCGGCGTGTTCTTCATCACTGCGAAAGCTTATGGCCAGCAGCGCTTCCATTACATCGTTCGCGTCACGTCCACCGGAGAAAGAGTCATTGTGCACCGCAGTCGGGTCGTCAACCTTCAGTGCGTTTTCTTTATGTTCTATATCATCTGCTTTCTAACGAATCATTGAAGCTGATCGCTCGTCAGTCTAGCCCCATACGCCTCGCGCGGAGACCTTCGAACTTGGCAGAAATTAGCTACATGTCTTTTGAACAGCTTTTGACAATGTTAAATGAACTCTAGTGACATACGTCATTAGCGAGCGATTTGAGTGCCATGGAAAAAATGTGATACTGCGTGGATTTGACGTATTAAGTACCGTTCAATGACAAGAAACATTTCAGTGAGACTAGAGCTGCCTCTGCATGTGGAAAATACGTGGAATAAAATGCATAGATCAGACCTACTGTTGCATGGCTATTGTGTGCACACATCTGCCATACAGCTAAGTAAACATCATGAATTCCAGCCATTGTCAGGCTGCTTCCACACCTGGTCAGTGGATGGGGTAGAATATGCAAATCGGTATTCATGCTACATATACATTACATTTATACATACGTCAAACAGCTAACTCACCATCGAACTTTTCAGCTCGTAGAAAGCTGGTTGCATCAGCGATTCATGTGCGCTGACATAGGTTCTCAGCAAAAATGGGAAACGTGACCACTGGATATAGTACATTTGGCGGTGTACGTATACGTATTGATGATGAGTCGATCAAGTATCATATGGAGATTCTAACTTGATTCTCACTCTAGACAAACAGCGCTTTTTGACTGCCTTACGAACAAAATTTTCGAGTAACGTTTTTTACCCTGTCGTTCGGGAGTAAAAATGGAGTGGCAAGAATGGAGTAGCAAGGGACCCTCACTATGAATATTTCCGGTCAGTTCTTTTCTGAGTTTGTTACTAGTGGCAGACGAGTGGCAGATTCTCAAGCTTTCTCAAGACGATAAAAACATGCAGACCCACCACTGGGAGAAATCACCCCCTTTGTTGACAGCATTGAATAGAAGATACAGCAATACATGTCATATCAGAGTCTGCTTTAGGAGACTTCATAGAACATGAGAAGACGCATGTGATGTTGAAAGCCTCGACATTCCCTCAGGCGCCTTTTGTGCGCCATGTACATAAATAATATGTACTAACCGAAAGCGCTATTTTTCTCAACCTCCACGCATCACCTATCTCATCGTCATCAAATGGCTAATAAAGTGCTCTCTGAGCCTATTGCAATTCTTGGGGCGGGGGTCGCGGGTCTTATAAGCGCGTACGTTCTTCTACAGGATGGGTTCAGCAACGTCACGGTTATCACGCGCGACCACTCAGTTGGCGGGACATGGTCGAGAGACAGAGTGTATCCGGGTCTGTGCATTAACAAGTACGTCCCATTGCATCCATGCAGATCTGGAAGGGCAACTGATAACCTGGCCTCAACCACGTCAAAGTGTTCATGGGGAATATCGCTTCTCGGTACTACCAATGGCACCCCCAGTGGACGCTGAAAAAACAGGAGGACACATCACCGGGATGGGCATGTGCGAATACATGGAAACCTTCTACGAAAAGTTTTTGAAAGGCAAGGTCGTGTTCAAATTCAAGACGGAGATTCGCACTGTCGCGCGGAACGCGGCTGGTGTGTGGAACATCAGTGTGGAAGACCTGTGTTCAAGAGAAGCTCAAACACTCAAGTTCAGTCGCATCGTTCTCTGTACCGGAGTGGGTCCGCCTCGTAATATATTTTCATGGCATCATTTTCATGTCTATCTCAGGGTTGCAGTAACCCGAAGGTCCCTCAAGAGTTATCCGTGGATGCCGCAAGACTGGCTAGTTATCCGGGAGTTGTTATACATTCATCCCAGTTCCGGCTCCGCTTAGACGACATTCTGGCTTTAGTAGGGCCCAAAGAATACGATGAGGATGAGTCAAAAGGAACAGTGCTTGTAGTTGGCGGCGGAAAGTCTGCGATGGAGTAAGTGACTTTGCTATAATAGTTGCACCCCAAAGCTTATGCTCGCTATCTGATTCCCTTATTTTGCCTATGAAGCATCTCTGCAAAGCTTGCCAATGAAGGACGACGAGTAGTCAATGTATTCGACTCACCCGACCGCTTCATCGCGACCAAGTCAGTAATTCCCGATTTCATTCGCAAAAGCAGGTGGGTGTGTCGTAGTTATCGGTTTATGCATAATACAACTCATTCGCGTATCGCTTCTCTAGATTTCTTAGCATTCTATCTCCCCACAGAATTCTAAGAACTCGTTTAGAGTGGGCCTCTGCCATAAAACGGATTTTTGATTTGTAGCTGATTCCCCTTATACAATGCAGACGGTTCCTCCATACGACACGGATCGGTAGCTGGGTGACTCGCTTTATTTGGCACATGCTTGGGGAAACGTCTGTGAGTGTATTGCCCAGATAGCCTATAACCTATGTTTCGTTACTCATATTTCTGGTATATAGCTTGACGCTTACAATATTCCAAAATCATCTCCATTACGAACTCCATTCTCTCTATTTTGGGGTATCCGTACCAACGATGAAGGCCGCGTACACCCTACCTCGTATTACTCCCTCGTTAATGCGGGGCAGATTGAAATTATTGCTCCTGCTCGTGCCGTCGGCTTTGCGGACGATGGAAAATCGGTGTGGCTGAGCAACGGGGACAAGGTCACCGCCGACGTTGTTATCCTGGCAACTGGATGGCAGAGCTCGTGGACTGGCGTCCTCGATGGTGAGTATTACTGTATTAGCAAAAATTATTAGACCTCACTCGTTTATACAACAGAAAAAACTGCTGCTGATATCGGGCTCGGAAAACATGCGCCACTTACCTCTTTGAAAGGCGTGGATGACGCGTGGAACTATAAAGCCTTGGCTAACCCGCCCTCTGTTCATCCGGACAACGCCACCGGGAAATGGGTCACCTCGGTGTATCGGGGACTTGTCCCTGCAAAGAACATCATGAAGCGAGACTTTGCTATTGTGGGAGCAATGGTGAACCTGATTTGAGCCTTCATATTCTACAAAGCTGAAATAAGACCTGCAGTTCACATCCAATATGGGGTACATTTGCGAGGTTTCAGCGCACTGGGTCTCATCGTATTTCCAGAGCGATCCAATGCGCCTCCCTTCGTCGCCCGAAGAAGCTATCGCAGATGGGGAGTGCGCGTCGGTCTGGATGCGCCGCCGATACCCGAATATGATTTCTTGGATTAACGACAGCTACAGTACCAGTCTCGACTTTTGGACGTACGTCACTTCCTTCTGACCTTATTGATCTCGTTCTTGCCGGTACGCTGTGCTGACTGGAGATAATGACAAAGGTGGCCCCAGGCTGCAGACGAACTCCTAGAGGACATGCGTGTCCCGAGCCAACGGAGTGGCGGAAGCTGGCTCACATGGCCCTTCCGTGTTATCGACATTGGCGAAATTGCAACGCTTGGGGAGGAAAGACGTGCCATCCGCATCGCAAAGCTGAATCATTGATTCTCTCTACAAGTCCAAATTTATATCAAAAACACATTGAAAATACTCATCCCAAATAAAAATTTGCGGCGCAATACCAGAAATGCAGAACGCAATCACTGTTTCGTCCGCTTTTGTTTGAGCTTACAACGTGTAGTAATTGCGGCCAAAGTATTCAGTCTTCAAGGACTTGTTGGGGACTTGGTTCTCACTGCTATATACTCGAGGATTTATCTCGAAGGTAGGTACTGGTGGAGCGGAACTCAAAATAAAGCAAAGAGAAATCATAGATCGAAGAGAGGAAAAGAGAGCAGAAAGCTTATGCGCAGAGTCCGTTCAGATCTAATCTTATCTTGCCGTGGCGGTGCACCAAACCACGTAGTGTGATGACTGAAGCGGGGTCTGGCTGAATCTCGATTACCTTTCTTTCAAACCGCCAAGGGCTGGTCCTCCCACAATGCAACTCTTAAGCATTCCTTTCTCCCTTTTATGCTCGTCATTTCTTCTATTTGCAACCACTGCTGTTCCCGTCTCTAGCACCGAGCTCACGCCCGACACATTTGATGCCGCTGTCGCAAAGGGGCTCTCGTTCATCGAGCACTTCTCACCATGGTGTGGGCACTGCAAGCACTTCAAGCCTATGTGGGAGCAGCTTGTCGCCGAGGCGCAGACAGAGATACCTGAAGTGAAAACAGCGACGATTAATTGCGTGGATTATGGAGGTATGTCAGCCAGATATGTTTTGTTAAGCGTGAACTATATAACCTTGCACAGACCTTTGCGCAAAAAACGATATCCAAGCATATCCGACTATGCTTATGTTTGAAGATGGAAAGATTGTAGGACAATTCAAAGGACCCCGGGAGTTGGACACCCTAAAAACATTCATGAGGAAATATGTCAAGGACGCGCCGTTACTTGAACCGACGACAGCGGTACTAGATCCACCAGTAACTACCACTAAGGCTGTCCAAGCTCCGAAGCCAACTCTGAACGCTGCAGGCGAGGTCCTGGTGCTGACAGGTGACACCTTCACCGAAGCACTTGCTCAAGGCCCAGCATTCGTAAAGTTCTTCGCACCGTGGTGCGGGCATTGCAAAAAGCTGGCGCCAACATGGAAACAACTAGCGCGACACATGCAGGGGAAGGTCACGATAGCGGAGGTGAACTGTGATGACCATTCTGCTCTCTGTAAAGCGCAGGGCGTGCAGGGTTATCCCTCGCTCGTGTGGTTCGCCCAAGGCAACAACGAAAACGGCCGGTCAGAATACCACAGCGGGAGAAAGTTCGACCAGCTCAAAGCTTTTGCGGAAAAAGCCAGCGCGTCGTACGTGTAATCCCCAGATCAGATGTATCTGCGCTTCTCATCTATTTCTCAGAGGCGTTGAAGTTTTGGCCAAAGCGGAGGACCTTAAAGCTCACGTTGATGGGGACGACGTGTTGTACCTTCTACTGCATTCGGAATCTGACACCGAAATCATCGTGCGTTCTATCTATTCCATGCACAATCTGTGTTGACTTTGCAATCAGGACACCATGCGCGTTGCCTCTGCGCCTCTTCTAGGCCACCCAAAAATAGTCGCTTCATCAGATCCTGCGCTCCGTAGCCAATTCGGCATACCACCAGCGTCCGACTGGGTGCTCCTCGTCATCAAGGACCACGACCAGAAACTCCCCGCCTCCACATTCTACGGCACGTCCACCACCACATCGTCGGACCTCAAGCTGCGCAAATGGCTGCTGACTCACCGCCTGCCGACGACGCTCGAGCTCACCCGGGACACCTTTCAAAGCGTGATGAACGCGCCGCAGGCGCCGCTCGTCGTCATCGCGGCCGGCCCGCTTGCGCTGAAGACGAAGATCATGGACCGCCTGCGTGACATCGGCCAGAAGTGGCGGGTGCGCACGGACGGGAGCGGCGTCGTGCATGGGCGTGAGGCGGTGTTTACGTGGATGGACGGCGGGGAGTGGGCGGACTGGATGAAGAGCATGTACGGGATCAAGGACGCGGGCTCTGTCCGCGACGGACAAGAGAATGAGCTGGAGGACGTGCAAGTTGTGATCGCCGACCACAGCGTAAGTCACCCTGTTTCCCGTATCTCTAGTGTTTAACTGAGATCTTGACCTGATAGAAACTCATTTATTATGACGCGGACCGCGACGGAAAGGCAATCAAATTCACCTCAACTGCTAGCCTGTTCGGCGCCATTGGCGATGCGGCTGCGGGGACCTCGACGTATAAGAACTCGGAGAGCTTCATCGAGCGGATAGCACGCGTATGTTCTCTGTTTCCCTCGCGTTATTATCATTTCTGAGCCATTCCTTTCAGACACTCAATGGCGGGATGGTCGCAGTCGAAACATATGTTACCGAAAACCCTCTACAGTCCTTCTTCCTACTCATTGTTGCTCTCGTCGCCGTGTTCTATGTTCTCTGTCGGCTCGTCGGTGGCGATGTTGTGACTGCTCAGCAAGGCCAGGCAGAGTGGGTGCAGAACAAGGGCAAGAACGGGCGGCTGGACTAGACCGATCGCTCAGCGGCAGAACAAGATTATTAAAGGCATGTATTTTAATCAATCAAGCTTGTATCTTCGTTGGGCTTACGGCGTTTGGTGGTAGATTGGAAGGCTGCGCTGGTATTTATTGTCTTCGTTCGCAGATACGTTGACGAGTATTGCATGGATCTACATATTTATAATTTCATTTTATAATCTTGTCATTGGCACTATGGTTTTATCCATTGTGATAGTGATGACATGCTCTTCTCATGACGCAGGCTTGGACACGGATAGGCAGACTCTACTTAAGCTCCTTCAAGTTCACGCCCTTATAACAGATGATATATGATAGTCGATCTGGTAGAGTCGTGTGGGCACCGTGACACGCATCTGCAAGTGCTGTGCATCTCCTTGTAGCCTCTTGCAGCACAACGGATGCTTTCAAGGTCTCCCTAACATGTTTACAGATAAACCATATAACTTGCATGGGATTTGTGAGCGGCGTGTCTGGAAACGTGTGGGGCCCTGAACGTCTCTGGATCATTGTCGTTGGATTGAAATTCGAAATACTTGAAACTGGGATGGGTTCGGAACAAGGATTTTTTCCGAGAGATAATTGGAGGTAAATGGCGAACGGTCAGTGCGGGGCAACACCTAAAGGAGTGGGCTATTTCCTCGAAATTAAAGGAGTCTAATACTGTATCAACGCGACTCCCCATGAAGCCCAAATACTAAGAATCATCAGAATGTTTGAACCATTGACGACCTTGCTGCGGCGCAGCTATGTTCGCCAGAACTTTGTCTCTATTGGTCTAATCTTTATGTATACTTACCACCGGTCTGCCTTTCCTGTGCCAGTCAAGTGCCCGCATTAGAGCATCCCAGAGGCTAAAAATAGCCAACAGAGCACTGCCTTTCGATCGAATACTTACCTGTGTACCTGTGCGGCCAATGCCGCGTGTCAAATATTTCTTTGCACTCTTATACCCGCAGGCCATCGTGACCAAGCTCATCCAGGACGGGGGCCCCTTGCCAGTAGAAGGTCCGAGAGGTGTGGATGCACAGATATACAAGATGTCTGTAGATATACATCTACCATGCTGAGGCAGTGCATCGTGCCACAGTACCAGGTACCTCCCACGACATATAAAAGGAGCTATTTGGCACTACAAAGATAAGTCGAAGTTGCCTCCAACCCATTCGGAGCCATCTCCCCTTCTTCTAATGCCAGTCCCAGAGCCGACGACAGACGAGACGCCGGTACCACCACCGGCCTACAACGCAACTTCAGTGGAGAGTCGGCCGGTAGATCCTAGCGTACAGGACAATGTGCTGCCTGATTATACGCCTCCTACCCAATTCACGATTGGAGGCTCCAAGACGCCAGCTCCACTTGTGTCAATCGCACAGATCAAGGGGCACCTAGCTTTGCTGCATGCTTTTGCTGAGCTCAAGAAGAAAGTAGAGTCTACGGAATTCTCCCTGCCTAACATCCCACAAGAAGAGGATAGGAAATGGGCTTGGTTCGTTGCATTAGCCGTCGAGAGGTGCGTCCTTCTTTTATCATTGAATATGGGAGTGTTAGCTGATATAGAGCGTTCAAGGTTCGATCGCTGGTGTCTAGCCCTCCAACCTGCGGATTCAACAGCGAGCAGTGATGTAGCTATGCCCCCTGTCGACGTAATCATGGTACGTATTATGAATAGCTCATTGAAAATGGCCCCGGACTATTGTTTATTTGTCTTGTATGCAGGTTTGGCACGCCTACATGCTGAACCCAAGGTACGCCTCTCAATGTCTGATTTTTCGTCTCGGAACTTGATATGCGCCACCAAGGTGGTATATGGAGGACACTATGCGGATCATTGAGGTCAAAAGACTGAAGAAAATGGAGAAGGCGTTCCAGGGCGCGTTGGTATGCTGTGGCAGGTGGTATCTGATGAGATATTGCGATCTAACAAGTTTGATAAATTAGGAGGACCCTTCTTGTATTTTTGCGGAACCTCTATCTATTGAACGTCAGAAATCATGGGAGAGGCGGACATCGCTGCCATTCGATCCCATAGAAAGCGCATACAAGTTGACTAGCAAAGGCGTATTATGTCCTACGTGCAACAGCTTTGTCACAGCTGGTACGTCTACTATGCCGTGTATTCGATAAATTACTTACCAATGCAAATTCCAAAGAATTGATGAATGAAGATGGAACAGGATACCTCCAGCAGAATTTCTCTGTGACTTGCAGGACCAAATCATGCGAAGAAAAGCCGATAACGAAAGAGGTGCTCGCGCTACACAAACTTTGCCGAGACTTAGCCATTTCCCCCGGGTCTGGCGAAACTATTAACTATATGCCGTAACTATCTGAAAGTTTTACCTTATTCGCACAAGCTCATGGGATCATTTTTAGTGGGACCGTCTTCCCTGTGTCTTCCGCTAATCTTGAGAAGAGTGTACGAATGAAGACAGCTTTCGTCGAGAATGCGAACGCTGTGGCGACAAAAGATTTCGGGTTGGATCTTCACGAGATTGGGACCCCAAAGTACGAGGCAAAACTCGCTCAAGGAATGATGAAGAATGCAGGCTCACTCGTGGGCGCAAGGGCGCGCATACGCCTGTATACCGGCATGGCTTTGTCAGTGCTAAACTCGTTCAATAGCCGGAGTACAATTCACTCACGAGAAAAATCCACAGGGCCGCACGTATGATGGGCGCCTACAGCGACGAGAAGATTTACTCCGTGGAACTTGTGGGCGCCGTTTTACGGCAAGGCACTTTTGTCGGGAAGATGTATGATCTCGGATGGACAAGGCCAGACTATTTCCACGGGAAACAAGACGAACTGGCTCTTCATCATGCGCTTGCCCGATACCATGCGTATGTTCATCGTTGCTGCGACGCACGTTAATAATTTTACTTAACCACGACAATCCCACAGCTTCCTTGATCTAATGAGCTCTTCCCCAGTCTCATTCTTTGTGCCGACATTGGATATAGATCTTGTGTGGCATACGCACCAACTGATGCCTCGAACCTATGATGCAGACTGCACGCAATACCTGAAGCGTTTTATAGACCAGTGAGTCACCGCATCGGACGAAGCACTTGGTATTTTATGTCAACGTGTTTATTCAGCGATGACAAAATTGAAGGTTTGCGATTGTCATCTGCTTTTGACTTGACCTGCACTGCCTGGAAAGAACGCTTTAACGTCCAATATACGTATTGCGGGTGTCCACTGCCAGGGGACACTATCGGTCAGCGTCTCTCCCGAATTGTGGGGAGGTATGCTCCGCCGCCACCCTCTCACCTCCTTCCTGTCGACCGGCCAGACTTCCTTTCCGCGACGCACCCGAGTGATCACAATGCAGTGCGGTTCCAAGCTGCAAATGAAAGTGCACACAAGAAAGCGACCAAGCGTTACGAGCAATTGGCGAAGAAAAAGCTCAAGGAGAGGGAGAAGGCAATCAAGAAGGCGACAAAGGAGGGTAAAGTACAGGGCGCAGTGGTACTGCCTCCGCATTTGCAGCAAGAGCGGAGAGCCCAGGATGCAAGGAATGCGTATATGTACGATACCGCGTTCTTGGTCCCGATTCCGCTGTACTTCTATGGCGCCGCTTTTGTCGGCGGCGGAATTGGAGGATGCGTCGCAGGCGCGGGAATCGCAAACAATGCAGGAGGATGTGCTACGGTGCGCCAATTATCTCTGATATAGTTCACGGTACTATGAACTATGCTGATCGAAGTCTCCTCTTTTTGCAGGCTTCCAGTGCAGCCTGTGGCGCCGGTGGATGTTCAGGTGGTGGTGGAACGTGTGCTGCAGGTGTGTAAATAATATTTGTGTATTTTTTTACCTTCACCTGATGTGTATACCATCAAGCTTCTGGTGGAGGGTGTGGTGGAGGTGGTGGATGTGGTGGAGGCGGGGGCTGCGGTGGAGGAGGAGGCTGTGGTGGTGGTGGTGGTGGCGGAGGTTGCGGCGGAGGCTAAGCACTTCAATTACTCTTTACCCGCTTCGATGGGATGCCTACGAATTTGCTTCTCATGTACCACCAATCTAGCCAGCTATGTTCTATGGATTTCACCGATTTTTTGTTCTCGAATCATCTACTGTTTTATATAGCCGCCTCTCGAGATTGCCTCGTTATGCCATTCATTCTCTTATTTCTTATTTCGTGACATACCCTAAGTATCAAACAATAAAATTTGAATGAAGCGGTCAGAACCTGTTGTACCCCTCTGGGATACCAGAACGGGAAGAATCACTTCGTGTCGCCTCACGGACAGGCGTTGCGGGAACAGATATCTGTTCAGCAAACCTAGGCGATACAGATTGAGAAAAGGGATACTTCCCGGTGGTTGTTGAAGGTGTTACGATGGCGCCACCGATTGGTGATAACTTAGGGTCGTTCCAGAGGGAAACATTTGACGAGGTCGTGAAGGGATCACGGGGAGACACGAAGCGAATGTTGTTCGAATCGAATTCGCTTGAGGGTCCCGATGATATGTTGGGGATCTCTGGAATGGCTGCAGGACTTTGACTCGTAGATTTCGAGCGCCGACGAGAGACTCCCAAAATGGATTCGTTTGTGATACTGGGGAGAGAGTCGCTGGAAAGATAGGAGGGAGAAGGGGAGCCAGGAGATAGATAACCTATACTCCCGCGCTTCCACTGTCGCTCTACATGTTCTTTATGCGCGGGAGTGGGCGATGAAGGTGGTGGAGGCAAGTGGAAAGGGATATACGGTGCGGCTTTATCTGACGTATGCGCAAGTGGGGGCGAGGACAACCATTGGCCCTCGGTCTCAGAGAAGTGATCATGGGCGTTTGGGGGGAAGGGTTTCTTCGACTGAGGTGGATGCAACTGCAACGCATCAGTCTAAATGAGCGTTATTCTCAACAACTACTTCGAAATCACGAAAATGGCAGGATAGCACTTACCGAATTTCTCAACTGCCCAAGGTTACTATCACTGCCAATCAATCTGGCGTTTCCCTTCGTTGCATCGAGCCCTGAAATTCTTGAGAGTGTTCTGTCCCAAGCTTTGTCCCGAGTCCCAGATGAAGCATTGTGTCGGTCGATGGAGTGAATTTTGACGGCTCCTACCCGCCTAGCGGCTCGTGTGTTATTGCCATAATATTGACGCTGCCGCGCGGAGTAGCAGCATGTGTATATCATATAGGATAAAACAGTGGTCACGGCAAGAACAATGAAGCCGAATGCGATGTAGGCCCATACACCAAGACGGTGGAACGGGGCGGCTTGCAGTGTAGTATGAGGGCCAGTGTCATTCAGAGATCGAATGATAATCTCCCGTTGAATAATCAGGTGTCCGCCTTGGAAGACAGCCGCCAGAGAATGCGGCACCATATTGACCATAGATAAGACTATAGATAAGCGGCAGTTGTTGGTTAGATGCAGATTGAAAAAATTAGGGCAAGATAGAACGTCGGAGCATATTAAATGGAGCGGTGTTGAAAAAGAATGGGGTCTTCAAAGAAGTACCGAATAGCACCAAGGTCGCTTGAGATATCGACCGGTATCCGGGAGGCTGGCACAA
This sequence comes from Hypholoma fasciculare, assembly GCA_016801325.1. Taxonomy (NCBI): domain Eukaryota; kingdom Fungi; phylum Basidiomycota; class Agaricomycetes; order Agaricales; family Strophariaceae; genus Hypholoma; species Hypholoma fasciculare. The sequence goes on from JAEKIV010000278.1 coordinate 32,581, forward strand.
CGATTCACCACGGCCTAGTTGGTTCGATTCCTACTTCAAGGTGGCTGACGGTAGTTCATCTCATATAAAATTCAAGACATTCAGCTAACATACCGGGACCGAGAAACTTCAAACGCTGCAAGTAAATTTCATTAGACGTTACGCCCGCGCATGCTTGCCACCTCACGATGAATCTGAAAACTCCAAAGAAAAACAGGAAATTAAGTGATAGATTAACCCATGACGCTTTTCATCGCAACAGAACTTGTGACGATTTCGTCTATAATAGCGTGTTCTTTTGGGGGATCTTTAGCTGCTTCTTTGATTACCACCTCCCCGTTCAGCTTGTAATACTGCAACGCGAATTAAATGATGACCAGGTGATATAAACCAAACACACCTTTTTTATCGATGCCCAATCGGTGATGCCTTCTAGCTCACCAAAGGGTGATATCGTTGCTTCCAATACCGTCTCCATCTTCCTCTGCATTTCGTCTGGAGTGATGTCTGGGGAATCCACTCGCACGACGATGACATCTGTGCTACTCTCGGAAACGCCATACCGACGGATGGCTTCTGTAATCTACAATCCTGTCAGGACCTGATTATCAAGTTCATCCCTTCCACTCACGTTGTGCGTTGGATTCAGCATATATAAGATCTCCGAGTGTACCGTTTTTGTTCTTAGGGCGCCTTGTGACTCCGCAAGGATCGCCTGGTATATTGCGGTCTCGAGATGAAGTTTGCTGGTGATCTGGTAGGTTCTCAGAAGAATTACTCGCAATCCATGGGGAGATTCAACGGACAAGACGGGCATCGATGAACGCGAATTTGACCGCCTCGCGCTCCGCCTCGCCTAAGTCGCCCTCGGCCGTTGACGCTGAGATGATGCGCGATTTAAGTGCACCAGCGTTGGCTACGTTTCGGAATAAGGCCACAGATACTTGGGATATTCTAGCTTCAAATTGAGGAAATGATAGGGATTCCATTGTCAGAATTGTAGAAACGACGTCCAAAGTTTGTTGGTTGATGATGGAAATTGAAGAGGTCACCAAGTTCACCTCCCGGAGAACAGACCGGAGAGTGCAGCCAAGCAAGGACAAATATTGGAGCTGACGCGTCTCTCCTGGGACGCGCCAATATTTCCTGAATTTGGTCTCCAACGCTCATTATCGCCCGCAATACCCATCGACATCTTTCAATCGGACCCTCAAAATTACACATATCCTTTCATAACGTTCCCCATCTTTCCCAAAGCCCAAGATGCCGCTCGAAGCGACGATGCTGATCATCGACAATTCCGAGTACATGCGCAACGGAGACTATCAACCCACACGGTTCGAAGCGCAGTCAGATGCAGTGAATGTGGTGTTCCAGACGAAGATCGACTCAAATCCAGAGAACACGGTTGGGGTGATGACGATGGCGGGCAAGGGGTAAGTACTGTGGCACCACCGTGATCAGGTCGACGGACTAATGCTTATATTTCTTTGATTTGATTTATAGGCCTGAGGTACTAGTGACACACACGAAAGATCTTGGTCAAATACTGAGCGGTGTGCATACCGCGTCGGCCAAAGTTGGAGGCGAGATCGACATCCCAACCGCACTTGCTGTTGCCCAGCTCGCACTAAAGCATCGAGAGAACAAGAACCTCCGTCAACGCATCATTGTCTTCGTCGGTTCACCGCCGGGCGAGGGCGAGGACCGCGACGAGAAGGCAATGATCAAACTGGCGAAGAAGTTGAAGAAGAATAACGTTGCCGTCGACTTCGTCGCATTTGGTGATGGTATTGAAGAGGGTGACGGGGAGCGGGTGTTAAAAGCGTTTGTGGATAATATCAACAACGCCGACAATTCGTGCGTGCACCTTACACTGATGCTTCCGCTCACCTCTAATCATTATTATCCAGACACCTATTGACCGTCGTCCCCGGGGCTCACCTCCTCTCCGACGCCTTGATCTCATCTCCAATCCTTTCCGCCGACCGAAGCGCCAGCATTCCTGAAGAACTGGGTGGCACTGGTGCTGCGCCTGCAGCAGGTGGCTCGAGCGCAGCGAACGACTTTGAGTTCGGCGTCGATCCCAGTCTGGACCCCGAGCTGGCGATGGCACTACGCATGTCGATGCAGGAAGCACAGGCACGCGAGGCCGCAGAAGCTTCATCTGCCCCTGCTTCGGGGTCGGGCTCTGTGCCTTCGGCAACGGCTGCCTCAGCAGCGACCACTATACCTGGTGATCCCACGGACGATGAGGAAGAAAGGCTGTTGCAAGAGGCACTGGCGCTGTCGAGAGGTGAGAACACTGGCGACGCAGATGAGGATGAAGACGAAGATGGGGATGTGGAAATGGAAGACGAAGAGGAAGAAGAGGACGACGAGGAAGACGGAGAAGGCGAGGAATACGAGGAAGATGAGGACGAAGAAATTCAAAGGGCAATCCAAGCAAGTATGCAAAAAGATGACGAGAGTAAAGGCAGCAAGAAGTAATGAGGAGCGGTAGCTGTTTTCTGATTTGTGGTCTTTGTGTCAATAGACAATCGATGTAGTCATTTTGACCTTTTGCCGTGGTTGTTGAGAACTCTCCAAGTTTTGCATAACTTTTCGTTATAGATATCTGACGCGCCGATTTACAGAATGTGAAAGACAATAGTTGCTCCTCAGCGCTCACCCATCATAGGCTGCTAACCAGTGAGTGCGATTCAGCTATGCATTTGATTCTGAACTCATCGAGTGCATTCATGCAGTGCGTTTGCTACATACGTCATTGAGCAGCACCCCTGATCCGGAATGCTTGCCGAGCATTCGTGGCGGCGACGTTGTATCGAATGCGCGGCCTCGCTATTGTACTTGCAGGCACTTGCACCGTTCATGCAGATGGCCAGTGAGTGCATCCCTTTGGTAACCGGCAATGACCCGGCCCACAGCAACGCTTCGCTGGATTGACGTGCAGTGTTTGTGCTGTGTCGTACTACTATTGTATTGTTCACGCTCTTAAACGCGCCGACTCGGTTGACTGGGAGGCGTTTGGGACCCACATAACGTTTGGAAGCACAATTACTATGCCGTCTCTTATAAGGCCGGGCGCTTTCATCTATTCCTAAAGCTGGCTCTTTCTCTCGCTTTAGTTCTCTTCTTGCTATATCCTTATTGCATTCACTCCGGAGATTGGTGCTAACAGCTCACAATGGTACTGTGGCGTTTTTCTCTACAGTGTTGCAAATGACTAATCCTCTATTACTTTTGTAGGATTTAATGGTCCGACGTAACAGCTTCCAATTCCTATTACCCAAATCCTGCTGGCCAGTTCTGCCCTTACGGACAGCCTCTCTTCCTATAAAATCACTCATATTTCCCCGTGACAAACCATCTTCCAGGCGTGGCTTAACCTGCCCCATACCATCGTCTGTACACCCTATCCATCTCGTTTCGGCGCCATCCCCAAATCAAATCGCCATCACTGCGTTCGAACTATCACTCCATGTCGAGACTGCCCACGTTCCCGGGCCTGAAGTCTTGCCCAAGATCGAAGAAAGCGGAAATGATGCGCAGGCCGACTCTGCTGATACCGATACTCTGATACAGTTTTCGTACAGTGACCCCGAAGCAGACGAACTGTCTGACAGCAGCTCCGAGTGCTCTTTCGCCACGGCCATTGGGGGGCATTCCCCGTTTGCCAGTTTGGATGGAGAAGACGACGAGCTGCGACTCCCTCCTTCACTTCTCTTTTATATTGACCAACTGCGAACCACTGAGTCTGGATTACTCCATGCACCACCGCCTCAGTCGTTCAAGGCTGCGCTTCTGCAACATATACCAGAGGAACTTCACCACCTGTTGCACGATACCTGCGTCGATTACGACCCTTTCACTCGTTCTCTGGAAATATTTATCGGACAAGTACCCGATGGACAAGAAAAGGGTGAATCGGAGCCGAGAAGTTACTCGCAAGATTGCATCTCGAGCCTCTCCATAATCATTTCCGAGCTCGCTGGTGTCGACGGCATGATAGGCAGACAGTGTCAACTTCTCCTCTGTGTCCTGCGGTGGGCTCAAATCCGCTTCAATAACTCAGTCGAAGAGCTCAATATCTTCATCCCTGAACTGTTCCCCCTTCCCAAGGACGCGTCCTATAATCTGGAAAATATCCAGGCATTTACCAGGATGCAAACACTCAGACTGAGCGGCGATGCGCTTGTCCTGCACGGCCTCCTGCCTCACCTTATATGTCCCGGGATGCGCGTCCTCAAAGTCAGGAGTGAGCTTAGTGTCGACGACGCATTGCTGATCACACGCCTTCTCGATGGGGTGCAGCTCTTCGCCTTCGAGCTGGGATGCATCACTGGCGCGCCATCGCGCATCTCCCCCAACACCGTGAGCCCCAGCCGCTCTCTGCCAATTGCACTGCCATGCCTCGACTCCATCAAGCTTACCGCATCCGTCTCGGTGGAGCGACTCTGTATCGCACTCGCGCGTCTTACGCTGTGCAAGTGCGAGTTTGACTTTAGCGCGGCGCGCGCGGGCGGCGAGGCGGCGATCCGCTCCGTGCTTGCGTCGCCGCTCCTCGGGATGCACATCTTGTTCGTCGATATAATTCTAGAAGGGGCGTTTGACGGGATGGAGTATGTGATGGAGCGCATTAAGCAGAAGGCGCCGTTTTCGCATGCGTCTTTTCGGAAGAATGTGTCCACTGTGTGCAAGAGTTAAGTTACACACAATGGAGACGACAAGGATATAAACTATACAATCTATACTCCGGTGGACAGTTTTTTATGATACAAAGCTTCCGGGCGGGTTTAACGTCAAACTTTAATCAAATACATTAATAACCAGCAGGAGAGTTTCAACGGTTCTGCTATTGCCCTCTCACCGCAACCTTCGCTGCTTGAATTTCTCAGAAAGTTGATATGTTTATTCAATTTATTCCAACTTTATATTCATTAATTAGCTGTTGACTATTTCACTTCCATATGCGATTCTGCCTTTTTCTCTCGACTACCGCTCACTTCTCTACCGATTTTTAACCGCAGTGGACCGGAGGTGGTAAGCAGACTCGGAGAGTCGAGACTCGTCCATTCTTAGTGCCAAACAAGTGACAAATCAAAATTAGACACAGCCGGCCAAAGACGGCCCGGGTCGGCAGGCGCCAACTTTCGTCAGCGCTTGCCGACGCGTCGCGGTCGTCCACGATCATTTGTCAAGGCCGCGGAGGATTCTTGTCACTTACCAGTTACTTTTAAACCGCAGCAAGTCGTGCAGGCCCTCCTCGGAAGGATGGAACTCCCTCCTGGACCTCGTTATGTTCTGCGCTTGATTCCGACCTTTGCTGTTCCGTCTCTTGCTGTATACTTGACCTTGACAGTTCTGCAACTGCAAGGCTTCTGCAACCTCTCTCTGTGGTTCATCGTTCCCGCAGTGCTCCTTGCGAAACCAATTCTCTTCTTTTGGGACATCCACTATAGTAAATGGGCGACTAGAAGGGCTGCTGCATCTTTCGGGGCGGTTGTTCCACCAGTCGTTCAAGAATGGTCCATCTTTACAATTAAAGAGATAGCAGGTACTACCAGAACCGGTCATCCATGTGCGTCCAATTTATGCTCGTTCTCTATGCTCAGAAAACTAAAGTTAAATCTTCGACCTGGTAGGTAATAAGATGCTTGAGTTTGAAGCGAAATATGGACATGTCTTCCAGTTAGAGCTCCTCAGCAATATCGTCGTATGTCTCGCCACCTGATTTCGTCTTATCTGCTTGTTGAAACCTTCTATTTAGATCGCTACTACGGAGCCTGAACATGTTAAGGTATTTTTCCGGTTATGTGGAATTTAGGAAATCATTGTTAAAACCTCCGTTAGACCGTTCTAGCCACTCAATTCGATACTTTCGAAAAAGGTCAGGGCTATTTATCATTTATATACCCAATAATAATAATAGTGTTTATAGGGCCCCTCTTCATTGACCAAATGTCTTCTCTTCTCGGCACGGGAGTATTCAATGCTGATGGTACGTTGTGCATCCTAGTCATATATCGCAGAGTTTCAAATGAGAACACACAGGTGAAATGTGGAAGTGAGTTTGTGTGACATCTCCTGCGAACGCCCATTCAGATGATATTGAACACAGGTTCCACCGTGCTATGACACGACCTTTCTTCACTCGAGAGCGTATCAGCGACTTTGAGATCTACCACCGCAACTGTGACGTAACCCTCCGGGTCGCGAAGCAACGACTCAACGAAGGCCTGTCCGTGGACTTCCAGGTAATGTCCAGCATGTTCAAGTCATGGTTCTGTTATCTCTGAGCTCTTCGTATGGTTTATAGGACCTGGTATCCCGCTTCACCCTGGACTCAGCTACCGAGTTCCTATTCGGAAATAACGTCGGGTCCCTCCTGGCGGGAATCCCATACCCACCTTCGCACGAATCCAAGACACTGCGCTCATTTTATGACCACCCTTCCACCGCCTTCGTCAAGGCCTTTGTACAGGGACAGGTGCAATCGGCAGTGCGTCTTAACTTCAGCGCCGAGTGGCCGCTGTCAGAATTCTGGGCGGACGAAGTCAAACCGTCGCGCAATGTCATGGACCAGTTCATCGAACCGCTCATGGAGAGGGCTCTGGAGCGGCGCCAGCAAGAAATTGACGGACTCATTGAGTCTAAAGCTGAGGAAGAGACGCTTCTCGGACACCTTGTCAAGCATACACAGGATACGGCAATTCTGAAAGATGAAGTTGGTCATTTTGGCTCACATCATATTGAATATACCGTCTAACATATTGTCCAACTATGTAGCTGGCTAATCTTCTGGTTGCTGGAAGAGATACGGTGAGCTCCCTGCTGCTACACCTGTACACCGTTGCTCACAAGATTGGCGTTCACCGTTATTTTACTAGACCGGGTCGCTTCTGACTTTCTCTATGTATATGTTGACCCAGCATCCCGACATCGAAAAACGCTTACGTGCGGAGATCTTCGACACAGTCGGTCCTGCGGGTAGCCCCACATATGAGCACATGCGCCAGATGAAATACGTACGCGCATTCCTCAATGGTTTGTTATTCTATTGTATCCTGCAAAGCTGAGGCTGAATGTCATTGAAGAGGTCTTGAGGCTCTACCCACCTGTGTAAGCTTATTTACACATACGTGTTTGATTTTTTGTTAATTTCCGAGATTTATCACAGCCCAGCCGATTTCAGGCAAGTGATAACCTTCGACTGTAAAACATAACCGGAGTTTTGACTAAATAGTTTAATGACGCAGATGTTCAAACAAAGCTACCACCCTTCCTCCTGCGCAATCTGGCCAGAAGCCGGTCTATGTTCCTGTCAATACGCCGTGAGCTATGCATATGGCTGTTTACTTCTCCTATTTAATTTTGTTATTGCAATATCAGAATCTTGTATGTCACCATGAACATGCAGCGAAGGACTGACCTCTGGGGACCGGATGGTGCGTTATCAAAGACCGCTGTATTTGCCAATAGTACTAATCCCCATGGTCAGCGCTCGAATTTGACCCCGACCGTTTCTTGGACGACCGCCTGCACAAGTATCTAATTCCAAACCCTTTCATTTTCTCTCCCTTCAACGCAGGTCCAAGGATATGTCTTGGGCAACAGGTATGCATTGCCGCTTACTTTTTCAAACTGAGCAATCATATTGACGGACCGTGTCCGCACAATAGTTTGCTTACCACGAGGCTACGTTCTTCCTCGTCCGCCTCCTTCAGAACTTTACAGGGTTCTCGCTCGATGATTCGGTGAACCTCCCACCGCCTGCAGACTGGGCGTCGGGAATCGGGCGCAAGGCCACAGAGAAGATATTCCCGTTGTCGCATCTCACGCTGTATGTCAATGTGAGTAGCCAGCTTTCCGTTATACTGGAATCATGCTTACTGGTGGGGCTCTGTAGGGCGGGCTCTGGGTCCACATGAAAGAATTACCTGGTGCTTAGAATCATCGGAGTCATTTTCAAGAATATTGATGTTCACTTCTACAAATCATTCAGATCTTTAAATTGTATTGGAAAAATACTGTTGAATTTTACTTATTAGGCTTTGGTTGTTGTACTTGTTCGGTCAATAATAGTAAATTGTCATTTTCAAAACCTACTCAACTGCGACTGCTACTATCACGTGTCGGGTGTTTCAAAATATTTTTGATCTCCCTCGTATATCCATCAAAACAGAACATATGGCTATAATTTT